>CM035165.1:18386835-18625838 GCA_020205615.1 Panax quinquefolius
TATTGATAATTTAATTATCTTTAGTTATGATATTCTTTATTGGACTATTTGTACTTACCCTTTTGCTTCACAATTCCTTTCAGGTAATAAGAGTGTTGCTAGGTCGAGCGGGGGCAACATGGGAATAGAACGGTGGCCTATAGTTGTTGAGGTTTCCCCTAAAATAGTATGAAAATAATTATATTGAGAATTTTTGATGAGCGTGTCGTATTTTATACGTCATTTAACCGTTGATTTTGGTGAACCGAATAGGGTGAGGTGAACCCAACTTTGGAAGGGTGTTTGCCACTATCATATAAGATGTCTAATGACATACGAATTCGTGTTATCATAAGACAAGGTTGTGCACATCCACTTGCTGAGTATATCTACGAGCACTACCTATATAATCTTGGAGTTTGGTTGAAATATAATTCTCAATTGGAGACAGTGGAGATAATTATATGTCAAGAGAAGACTCACCATTGGAAAGAGCATGATAGTAATATTCTCATTTTTCTTTGGGGTCTATTGGGCCAACCAAGGATAATTCTCGAGTCATATGATATCTATTATAACTTAGATGCATGGACTCTCATGTACGAAGGTTTCCTTGAGCATTTTCCAAAGATTTTAATTTCTAAAACAGTTATTGACTGTACCTTTATGTAAGGTATCAATGTGATGTGCTATCCAGGTAAAGGGATGAGAGTCACGATTGGTATCTATTTGTATTAAAACTCACAACATATGTGTTGCACGACAATTGTAATAATGAAGTTTGTAGTTATTTTCTGTGCCATGTATTTGGCAACTCAGAATGGGTTGGGTGTATTGGACCTATTTTAAGGGTGTTACATTTGGTATCAGAGCTTAGGGATATGGTCGCTGGCGGAGATCTGAGTCTAGAACTAGGAGGGGAAAGACGAGTAATATACTTCGCTAGTGTGTGACTTACCTAAGCTGAAATTTCTTACTTGATAAGTTGATAAATTGTGATATGTCAATTAACCTTTGTTTTAAAGCTGTATTCTAGAATGAGCAATGGAGAAATCATGATGACAGGGAAGATGGAATCTGAAATGAAAGCAAGGTATTCTTAACTCTTTGAAATACCAGATAAGTAAATTTCGGGGACGAAATTTCATAAGGAGGGGAGATTATAAGACCCCGAATTTTATGAAATAGAAGTATTCAAATTTTCTTATAATTATTATTCAGTAAATGGTTAAATTGATAAAAAGTTTAAAGTTAAGGGTGATATATGTAAAATTTTCAAAATAAACAAGTGGTTATAAAATATTCATTGTTGTCAGGGAATATTCGTTTGGTCGTGGAATATTCTTGTTGTTGGGGAATATTCGTACGACGGCGCAACCACTTGTGGGCCCCATAACATAATGAATGTCGGATATAGAAAGCGACAAAAATAACCTTTTTATAAAAATAACGGCGTAGTTGTTACCGTTAAAACTGTTGGAATACCCGGTGGTTAAAGTATAGTAATACGCGTGGTTGCACAGTAGTACACGGTATTGCACAATATTTTTGGATTATTGATTCTTATGTAAGAAGGCACTACTCAATAATAGTTACAGTAATTACTATTCAATATTTTATTTTATTGATTCAATAATTGCTACGTTGATATTTTATATTATTGTTGTTTCAATAATTGTCACTGCACAATATTTCCCATTATCAGATCAATAATTCATATTATTTAAATAATATTATTAGATAACATTATTGACAATGTCTAAGGAATTTTTGTCTAGGAAAGGGGTTTGGTCACCTAATTGCATGACGATGAGGAGAAACCTTGGACTTAACTTTCCTTTCTTTCCAAAGCATATATTCCCTTTCTAAGGCGACACTTTCGAGAAAGATATATATATATATATATATATATATATATATATATATATATATATATATATATATATATATAAAACCGACTTCAAACTCCCTCTTCTCAACGGTGAGGATTCACATAATTCTTCTGGCTGTCTTGAGTCGCTACCAGTCGTGTTTGTATTAACTTCACCACGTCTGCCGTTTGATGTACCATCTCAGGTCCCAACATTCGATGTTCACCTACTGTAACGACCGAGAAATTAGGATCCTTTGTAAAATACTTTTAAATAATTAAATAATGAATAAAATAATATTATTTGTTATTATGTGTTAGTAAGATGAATGTCATTCTATAACCTAGAAATGTCGGAACGTCGTAGTATTTTAACTACGTGAAGGAATTAAAGTGTTTGAATTTCCAAGATGAAAATAAAAGCTTTACGAGAAATTTGCCGAAAAACACTATTCATTGATTTCCTGTAAAACCCCAACTTTTTGAATAAAGATGAATTTTCTATAAATATTATTTTTGAATATTATGGAGTGAAATTGATATAATAGTTGTGGGTAATATTTATAAATTTTGCAAAGTACGCAAGTTGTTATATAATATTCGATTGGTCGGGGAATATTCGTTTTAACAGGGAATATTCATACAACGACACAATCATTGGTGGACCCTAGCAATGTAATTATCATTTGATCGAGAAAACGACAAAAATACTTTATGAAAATAACGGCGGAAGTTTTACCGTTAACTCGTTGAAACACCTTGGTGTTAAAAGTACGATAATAAGCGTAGTTACCATGCAAGAGTACACCAGTATTGATTATTGATGCTTACGTGAGAAGTCATTCAGTTTTGTTCAATTATTGCTATAGTAATTGTTGTAAATTTTGCTTATTTTATGGACCCCTATTTACCCATTTTTCAAAACTGTCGGTAGAAGTTGTTTCAGTTTTTATATTATATATATAAATATATATACGTATTATATATATAATATGTCACATGTTTTAAAATGGTGGTGGGGGAGTTCACAGGAAAGTAAAGAAAATGGAATTGATTTGTCTGGTGGATTTTGTTGGCAGGTTTGGAATGAGTTTTCAAACTTGGTCATTATTTGGCCAAACTTTTCAAATCATGTAGTATTAATTGATAGCTTGCATTCTAATTGGTCAAGGATATGATAGTAGCATGTGTTATATATATAAATATATTAAATTTTTATTTTGTTTGACTAAGGAGGTTACCTTTTGAAATTAGGCGTCTGTTGATTCAACAAAATCCAGCCGTGAATTTTTCTCTGCACATGTTATATATATATAAATATATAATATATTATATTTTATTTAAAAGATTTTGCTTTAATTATGGACCGTCCGATTAAAGTAAATCAATCCGGACCGTTCACGAGTTAGTTACTATGCAATCCATTTTTCTATAAATAGAAGCTCATTCCTTCATTATTTTCTTACTAATTCACTGAAGCTTTAGAGAGAGAAATTATAGAGAAACTATAGAAAAGTATTCGCTACTTTCTCTACTCTTATATTCGCTTCTTTTTATGCTAAGGGATATTATTCTTTTGTATTTAAGAAGAGAACTTCTGTTATTCCATTTCTTTATTATTCTGTTGGAATAACCTGTATACGCGGAATACCCTATACGTGGTGACATTCTTCTATTATTCTGTCTTTATTATTCCGTTGGAACATCCTGTCTGTGCTATACGTCGGACCTGGTTCCGTTTTTATTATTCTGTCTTTATTATTCCGTTGGAACATCCTGTCTGTGCTTTACGCCGGACTTGGTTTCGTCTTTATTATTTCATTCTTTATTATTCTGTTGGAACATCCATCGCTTGCAGATTTTCACCGACCACCGTTCCATTATTAATATTCTGTTGGAATAACCTGCCTATGCGAAGTACCGCATGCATGGTGATTTCTGTTGTTATTCTATTCCTTATTATTCTCAGTTGGTTAAAATTTTGACTTCTATACTCCATGAAATTAGTGGAATATCCTTGATATTTGCTCTTCATCCAGTATTTTTCATGGAAATATTCTTCTGAGAAATCTTGAATTTTAGTCTACAAAGCAGTATCATGTTGACAATTTGGACGTTATTAGTTCCTGAATAACTTAATTCTTGAACTTGTTTTATTGAATTCTTATATCATTGTCATCATCCTCATGTTTATATTTTTTGAAAGTCATCGTGGGCCTATAAAGCATGGATGGACTTGGTATGATTATGACCGAGGATTATTCGATTGTAATCATGGTAATCGTAATGTTACAAATGATGTGTAAAAAGTCCTCATTGGCCCATAGTGCATTGATGGACGATGGTTAGCATGATCATGACCATTGATGAATACACAAATATCCTTGCCAATGGTGCATGGAATTTGTGGTCGTGACCCTAATGAATATCCTTCGCCGTAGTGCAGGGATGATGTGGATTATTTATTAAGCTGAGTCTCAGCGATAAAAGTGATGAAAAACTTTTTAAATCATAAAAGATAGTAGATTCTATTCTCTACTTGACTCTTTTAATGGATTACTTGATCCGCTACAGTTAAACTTGATGTTGTTATATTTTATCAGTTTAACACTATTGAAGGCTAACGATAATTTATTCTGCATTATCTTAGTCATAATATTTCTTACTGGGCTAGTTGAGCTCACCCTTTTCTTTCACTTTCTCTCTTGAGAAATGAGAACATAAGCAGGACTAGTCGGGGAGCGGAATGACTGATGAGGATAGCATTAGTAGTCCTCACTATTCTGTGAAATAGTGTATTAATAATTGTAATGAGGACTCCTTTTGAGTTTGTATAATCTCTAGTAGACATTAATTGTATTCAAACTCACAGTTATGTTTTATCGTATTGTACACGACAATTGCATTAGTAAGTTGTATTTGAATTTTGTACCATGTATCTGACGACCCAAGATGGGTGATGTATACCTAATTTTGGGGGCGTCACATTTTCTCTCAGGAATTATTTTTGAACTTTTGAGAAATACGTAACGTTATAACATTGAGGTGAGATGGATTATGTATTAATAATTCAAGTATGAAAAATGCAATATTTCGCATGCGGACTTAATTTAAGAACGTTAAGAATTAAAGTCTAATGAAATGAGCTAGTTGATCTTGTAGGAAGTACAAGTCCAATAACATTAAGGTGTAAGCCTAAGGGGTGGTTAATGTGAAGCCCAAAACAAAGTAATGCAAGCCCACAAGAATAAGCTTTGTAATTAATCTAAGCCCAAAGCCATGATCCAATGGGTAAAGTAGGATCCATGGGGCAACCCATGGATGAACTTGGTGACAAGGGCCTTTATGTAATGACCAAGTATTAAGAGTGGGGAACAAGTTTACTTAGTGGTTAAGAATGAAATAGTAAGGAGGTTAGTAAGGGGGTGGGATGTCCTAATGACTCTTATACCCTAACCTTGGATGTTCTATAAATAACAAGCTCATAAATCATTTTTGCTTGTTCAATTATCCAACAACTTTCCTTTACAAAGCAACTTATTGGTTAGGGAGAATAAACACTTATAAGTCCAAACATCCGTTGTTAGATTTTCAAGAAGAAGGAAGCTAGTCATCTAAGGTAATGATCTTGTGATCTTATATCTTTCATCTCCACCATTGTAGGGTGATAAGAGAAGTGTAACTTAATAAACATGTATGCTAAGAACACTTAAAGATCAGATAATCAATGGACTTAAGCCGAATAAGTAAGGAATAAGCAATTCAAAACTAATTAAGTTATAAACTTATGAAGAACATTGATGAACTTGTCATATGATTACTTTAAGAAGTTAGTATGATTTATTGGATGCAAGAATGTTGGTTAAAGGACTTAAATCAATAATAAGTCATAAGGAAGGAAATTTGGCAATTGATAATTGTTAAGTTATAAACCTATGAAGAATAAGCCATATCCTAAATTAAAGATAAGTTGTTGTAATGTGTAAGTTGAGATGTCTAGTTGATGAAATGAACCATTTGGAATGATGAAAAAATCTCAAGTAACGAAGTTTTGCCGGAATTCACACGATTGGACGATAATCGTCGAATTCGTGAAATTCTTGGAATGGAAGTCGGATTTTGTGTTTGAGCTCATAACATTAGTTGTTGATGGAGATAAGTCTTATTTAGCATTATAAAGTTGCGGACTCGAAAATGACCGAATTTCGACTTAGAACGAAGAAACGAGTGTTGAACGTTCACGAACGTTTATCGTTTTCGTTAAAAAGTGGACTAAAAGGTGAACTTTTACTTAACGAAGTCAAATAGATAAAATTCTTGCATGAACACGTAGAGTATGAAATTTTTGAACTGTAGGCTTTTGAACGAACCAATTCATACGTATAACGAAGAAGTTACGAGCCCGGGAATCTCACAAAGGTAAAAATCTGTCAAAGTTATCTGGTACACAGAGCTGGCGCCGCGGCGCCAGCCCAAGGCCAAATAGGTGGCGCCGCAATGCCGAGCCTGGCCGGGAAATGCTGTGACCTACTAGAGTTTACCTTGCATGAGCGTGGTCAGAATGAAGGGGACTCGCCATGCAAATACGAGTCCCGGTCTTTAACCTCTCAGTATATTGAGTAGCAATGACTATAGCAAAGGGAATCTGCCGCAAAGGCATCCTTAAGATCTAGATAGTGAAGAATGGTTACAGGAAGAGCATGAATGGAAATTATTTAACAATGAACTAAGGAACTTAATAAAACCTTATTAAGTCATGAGTAAACCTCAAGGATAATCACTTAGGGTTAAGATAAGTCAATTGTATATGAAAGTAAGAATGACGTAATGAAAAGCCAGAACCAATAATAACAAATTTAATACGTAATTAGATTGAGAAGAAGGGTAAGATTCTTTAGGAACCTTGTATGTTATTCATGACCTAATGTGTTATGTGATGTTATCATTTACTGTAGAGACCTTAAAGACTTAAAGTGCACATGTTATAACTGTAGCAGACGCTAAAGGCAAGTATTCTAACCCTTGTTCCGGTTCAATCTGGACAAGATTTGTGATTCATGTATTGTTACGCATGAGTTAATGTCTGATGAATTCAACGCCAATTCTTTCGGCTAGACTTACGATATGTTGGATTCTTATAATCTATCAAAGCATTGACAATGATTTACCAAACTAATATTGGTGTGGTTTTCAAAAGGAGACTAAGTATGCTAAATTGTTTTGTCGTCAAACGACATGCACGTGAGGTTGCCACAACTTAAACGTACACACGTTTAATGAATGTAGTGTTGATCAACATAGAGTACTATAGGCTGATCACCTAGAGGTGCTCGTAAGCTATGCCGGACTTACGGACTTAGTGCCGGGATGTCTTTTTCAAAGAACTTATGAAATGCTCATGGTCTTGGACCGAAATTAATGTTTTACTGAATATTGTTGTTGTAAAACGTTTTGAATGAAAAGAAGTGCTATTTTGAATTATCGATAGTACTTCGTAACTATTGTTCAGTTATTGAAGATATATGATTCCTACGTCTCAAGCGTGCTATTTTACTAGAATTGTTGTACTTGCTGAGCTAGTTGGCTCACTCTTGCTTGAACCATATGAATGCAGCTAAGATCGAACGGACCGACGGATCCGACAAGGATAAAGGGAAGGCTAAGGCAAACCCGTAGATTACTTATGTAATAGTATAGGTTTGTAATAATAATATTTGATATTATGACAAGGATAAATGTAACGGTTATAAAGAACCTGGGGGAATGGTAATATTATTTTGAATATATAGAAGACATATTCGCTCTTTTGAGGCATTTCAATTGAATGTTTGTGTGAACTGTAGCACCGTGTAGCACCATCTGTCGGGTTGGAAGATACCCAGATTTGGGGGCGTCACAGGTTGGTATCAAGGCATTAGCTTATAAAACTTAAGGGGGGATTTAAACCTTAAGTCATAACCTTAAGAAAAGTTAAAGAAATAAAAGATGGAAATTAACCTTATAAAAATGCATTATATATGTTATGTGTTTTTATTATTCTACTGACGTGTACTAATCAAACTTATTTGTGTTGTGTATATGTCAGGAGAAAATGGAATGCCTAGAGACGTACATGTAGTCAGTGAAGGATCAGTTAATCAGATAGAGATTATACCGAACCCCATAGCGGTAGAGCCCGAAGTTGTAGTGGTTGAGTCTGGAGACTTAGAGAGCGTAAATATTATGTCCATGTTCAACGACATGTTGGAGGAAGAGGTGGAGGTAGTGTCCTTCAACCCAGTAGCAATAGCAGCAGAGATGGCTCCGGGGGAGTCAATGATGTCACTTTTTATGTCAGTGTTGGATAGAAACATCCATTACCGTCAGGAGGTTAAGGAGCTGAAAGTCGAGCTCTAGGCTGTCATAGAGGATAAGACAGACGTGGAGTCCATGTGGGAGAAGGAGCACGATGAGAGAGTTTTGGCCAAGGACAAGGGCTATGAGCTAAAACAAAAGGTTTTTGAGCTCAGGGGGGAGCTAAAGACCAAGAAAAAAAAGATAGGGAGAATGTCCTATATTCGTAGGAGTTCTCATACGGACTTCCAGTAGCAGGTAGCTGGTTATCCCATAGAGGCAGGGAAGACGCAGCATACTATCAGTCGTGATATTATTGCCGGTCTTGCCAAAGCAGATTTTGATAATGCCTTGAGGCAGATGTAATCTCTTAGTAGATAGAATAATGTAGATATGCAAATATGGTGTATCTAGTAGTGACGTAAAACCCTCTTTTGTATAACGAAGGTAGTCTTTTGTAAATCCTAATTTTTGCAAAGCAATTGCGGGAACGTAATGTAATCAGGTTAGGCTGTGTAATGTAACCGATGTAGTATTATACTACAATCAATCAATATAAGCCTTTTTTTGAAAAATATTGAGTAATGAATGTTTAAGTTATTGTTTAAATTGTGAATAATAACTAACTAACAGAAAATAAATAATAACGAAATGTGTTGTTTATTATAACAGCAAAATGCTGCCAAGAAGAGTACCACGTAATCAAGGTGCTAACGTAAATTAACCGGAGGGAGGTCTGGTTAACCCCATATAAGAATTTGTTAATCTTTTAACAGCCGCCTTTAATAGAACTGGGGCTAAAATCCCTGTAAATGCTGGTGTAGTACGAGCTACTACGTTTAAGGATTTTAAAAGCGTGGGTCCACCAGAGTTCAAAGGAACTACAGACCCTATCGAAGCCCTAATGTGGGTGAAGGAAATCGAGAAGGCATTTGTCATTGCGAATGTCGACGAGGGCCAGAAGGTTGCCTTTGCAACCTACATGATGAAGGGAGAGGCCAACTTTTGGTGGAAGGCCAATCAGGCTAGGGTCGGGATAGAGGTTCTAACGTGGGTGAGGTTTAAGAAGATATTCTTCGAGAACTACTTTCCCACGAGCATGCATGGAAGGATGGAGATGAGATTTTTGGATTTGAAATAAGGGGACATGAAGGTTCCCCAATACGCTGCCAAGTTTAATGAACTGGCGAGGTTCGCTCCACACCAAGTGGACACCAAAGTTAGGAAGGCGCGACGGTTCGAGCAGGGCTTGAAACACTAGCTCTATAACCGTATATCTGTGTTCCAAAGTACTTCCTTTGGAACCATTTTAGAGAAGGCGATAATCGCCGAAGGTGGTAGCGAGGTGTTGAGCCAGTACCACAAAGATAAGAAGAATAATAGGAAAGTGGATGGGGGAGTGAAGGTCGAAGGAGCCAGCGGGAGTGGCAAGGGACAGAAATGAAAGGTACTTAACTCTGGGAATACCAGAGTAAAGTAGGGAGATCCGAAGAGGAGGATGGAGGCCTACAAGACTTGTGGGAAGACTCATTTAGGAGTCTGTCTCAAGGGGAAGGCCGTATACTATAATTATGGACATGAAGGGCACATTGCACCTAATTATCCAAATCCGAAGAAGAACCACAGATGCTTTATGTGTGGGTTAACTGACCACATGGCAAAGAACTTCCCGAAGAAGGGGACGGACGGGAACAAGGGAGCCAATAGCGATAAGTTAGCTATTGGTGGTCCAGCGCTGCCGGGTAGGCCGATGGCCCGTACCTTTAATATGACCGTCCAAGATGCGATGGCCTCAGGGGACATAGTCGCATGTATTATTCCGATCAACGATCTAAATGCATATGTGATGTTTGACTTGGGTGCTACTTGTTCATTTATCGCATATGATTTTGCTAGACGATTAGGATTACTTCCCGAAAAGTTGCCTATACCTTTAAATATTAAGGTAGCAAACGAAGAGGTAATTCATGTTGAAGATATACATAGGAGTTGTTGCGTAGACATATGGGGTTGTAAATTATCGGTAGATTTGATACCAATAAAGTTAGGAGAATTTGATGTAATTGTCGGAATGGATTGGTTGGTTAACCATGGAGCAATTATAGATTGTCACAAGAAGAGCGTAAATATTATAACGTTAAGACAACCTCATGTAACATTTTATGGTAATAAATCGCCGGGACGTTCGTGTTGTCTTACCATGACACAAACTAGGAAACTATTAAGGAAGGGGTATGTAGGTTATCTGTGCCATGTTATTGATACCCAGAGAGTGGGAGCGACCATGGAATAAATACCTATAGTGAGTGAATTCATGGATGTATTTCCAAGTGAATTGCTGGGTCTTCCACAGGACAGGGAGACCGAGTTCGTGACAGACATTGTGCCAGGAGCGGCACCAATTTCAAGGGCACCATACTGAATGACGCATGTAGAAATGAAGGAGTTAATGGTGTAGTTGCAAGAGCTGTTGGACAGGAAGTACATTCAACCAAGTGTTTCACCGCGGGGAGCACCGATACTGTTTGTCAAGAAGAAGGATGGATCGTTAAGACTTTTTATTGACTACCGAGAGTTAAACAAGTTAACGATAAAGAATAGGTACCCATTGCCCAGGATCGATGATCTTTTTGATCAGTTAAAAGGGGCAAAGTATTTTTCTAAAATAGATTTAAGGATGGAGTATCATCAGCTGAAGGTTAGGAATGAAGACGTACCAAAGACATCATTTAGGACTCGTTATGGTTATTACGAGTTTCTAGTGATGTCATTTGGGTTGACTAATGCACCAGCTGCATTTATGGATATGATGAACATAGTGTTAAAACAATATTTGAACAAGTTCATCATGGTGTTTGTCGATGATATTCTAGTTTATTCTAAAACGCCAGAAGATCATGCCGAACATCTAAGAATAATGTTGGAAACACTAAGGGAGGATAAGTTATATGCTAAGTTCACTAAGTGTGAATTTTGGTTAGAGAGAGTACAGTTTTTAGGACATGTCATTGACCATGAGGGGATTTCAGTAGATCCAGCAAAGGTGGAAGCTGTGATGAATTTGGAATAACCGAAAACTCCGACTGAGGTGCGGAGTTTCCTAGGGTTAACGGGTTACTATCAGAGATTCATTCAGAATTTTTTGAAGATAGCTACTCCGTTGACTAACTTGACAAAGAAGACGGTGAAATACGCGTGGACGAAGAAATATGAGGATAGTTTTCACGAACTGAAGAAGAGGTTAAATGAAGCACCTTTTTTGTCATTAGCCGACGACACAGAAAATTTCATAGTTTATAGCGATGCTTCGCATAGAGGACTTGGGTGCATGCTCATGCAACATGGCAAGGTCATTGCGTATGCATCTAGGCAGTTGAAGGATTATGAGAAAGTTTACCCTACTCATGATCTGGAACTGGCCGCAGTAGTGTTTTCCTTAAGGATATGGCGACATTATCTTTACGGGGAAAAATGTGAGATATACACGGACCACAAGAGTCTAAAATATATCTTCACACGGAAGGAGTTGAATATGAGGCAGAGGAGATGGCTGGAATTGATAAAGGATTACGACTGTGAAATCCTGTATCACCTTGGGAAAGCCAATGTTGTGGCTGACGCCTTAAGTAGAAAGGGTTGGGAGAAGTTGTCAATGTTAACGGCTCAAACTGAGTTAATAACAGAGATGGCTAGGATGGAGATAGAGGTAAAGTTGCCAAAGGAATCGGGACATAGACTGTTTGCGACGGAGATGCAATCTACCATCGTAGAGAGAGTCAAGGAGGTTCAGCTCAAAACTGATGAGTGTGACCAGATGAAGAAGTAGTTAACCAAAGAAAAAGATTTAAAATACAGTCTTGATAATGAGGGATTATTAAGACTTGAAGGGAGAATTTGGGTTTAAAATGAGACGGAATTAAATGAGCAAGTTTTATAAGAAGGTCACAGTTCTAGGTACTCGATTCATCCTGGTAGCACTAAGATGTATCAAGACCTTCGATAGAGTTTTTGGTGGCCGAACATGAAGAGAGAAATAGCCGAGTATGTGAGTAGGTGCTTGATTTGTCAAAAGGTTAAGGCCGAACATCAACGACCAAGTGGCTTGTTACAGTCATTGGAGATTCCGGAGTGGAAGTGGGAGAATATCACGATGGACTTTGTGGTGGGACTTCCGACTACTCAGAAGGGATATGATGCAATTTGGGTAATAGTGGATCGGTTGATGAAGTCGACTCACTTTTTGCCAATTATGGTTAAGTATAACTTAGATCAATTAGCTAAACTTTATGTTAAGAAAATTATTTCCAGACATGGAGTACCAGTTTCGATTGTGTCAGATCATGACCCACGATTCACGTCGAACTTTTAGAGGAGTCTGCAAGAACAGTTGGGAACGCAGTTGAAGATGAGTATGACATATCATCCACAAACTGATGGATAGAGCGAGAGGACAATTCAGACGTTAGAAGATATGTTAAGATCTTGCATCATGGATTTCAAGGGTAGTTGGTGAAAGTAATATGCACACAAGCCAATCATGTTTGATGATAAAGCATATACTTTATAACAATCTTATTCATTTATTAATAAAAAGTATTAATTTATTAAAGGCTTTTAATTATCTACATGATGCTGTTTTATAATATGTGATAAACCCATAGTTTTAAGCAATGCTTTTAGAATAATGATGATGATCATTCTAATGAGATCTAAATTCTTAGAAAGCTTAAAACTAAAATAGTTTCCAATCATTGGATTACTAAATTGGGGATTAGTGAATCCGGATAGATTGGTACATACGTTGCTTGCTCATTGGATGAGGATGATTGATCTCATGATCATTTGTGTGGAGACACTAAAGCAAGTATGTAGGTGCTTATTAGAGAATAAGTTCACCGAGCGTGGCTCGCTAAGGAATACCTAATGGAGTTTTACTTGCTGTCAATAGGAATTCTGTAGAGTGATAATAAGACAAGTAATCCTTGGACTTGAGATCATCATAGTATCTTGTGTATGATGAGTTATACTTTAACTTATTCCTTAAGACCCTTAGGGTATATCAAAGGGTATGCTTGGGTATAACAAGTTGTACATGAAGATAATATATGATCAATAAAGAATCTACCACTTCTAATAAAAGAAGAGAAATGTCCTATGTGATTTGATAAATGACAACCCAGTAGTCCTTGGCCAAGGCAGGATGAAATTAGAAAGGAGTTTCTAATTTGCATTATTTGGAGTTGTGCATTTAAGGATCGAAATATATATAATTAAATAAAATAAGACTTGACAGTAATTCCATGTCTTATATTTAATTGGGATATTGTATGGTGGAAGGATTAAATTGTACGGTAACTATTTACTCAAAGGTTCTTTTATGATTAATGTTGAAATCTATATTATCTGGAAAGTCATTAATCGCTAGGGAGAGGCTTATCCTATTGTAGAATAAATATTATTTATTTAAATAAATTAATTGTTTAATTTATTTATTTAAATAAGATTAGATTTGTTCTAATTGATTTATTCACAACCGGTTTAATATGGAGAACCTAAAGGGTCACACCATAAAAGGAAGAATAATTATTTAAGAAGTTAATGGCATAATCGTAATAATATATTAAGTATATTTAATTTAATCTATGTTGATAGAATAAATTAAATAGCTTAATATTTATTATTTAATATTTTAGAAATATTAAATATAAATTAATAAGAGGAGTCTTATTAATATTATTACAATTATTATTATTTTAATTTCTAAAAGAGTTTAGGAATTAATTTAATATATGTACTCTCATTCATTCCTAATAGGATTAGGAGGAAAAATTAATTAAAGGAGTTTAATTAATTATCCCTAATAAGATTAGGAGCCCATTTAATTAAAAGAGTTTAATTAAATAATACCTTATTTTAATAGGGTTACTTGATATCTTTATAAGAGAGTCTTATATCGGATATCTAAATATACGTAATAATTCCAATTTGTTGGAAATGCAGCGCCTTTTCTATAGAGATATAAAACTAGGGTTTAGCCAACCACCCATCTTCTTGAATTCTTTTTCTTCCTTGGTGGATCACCTCTGAGACCAAACACTTGGGTGGCTAACGTTGATCAAAGGAAGGAACCAAACCCGGTGGATTCAGTTGAACGCGAAAAGGATTGGAGGTGAACTTGTACTGAGGAAGCTTCGGATCTTCAAGGTATGTTTGTTCTTCATATCTTTTCGTTTAATTAATAATTGTGCATAAAGGGTGATCCGGGTATATGGTTTGTAAAAATTTTAAACTCGATTTTTACACGTTTCCGCACTTTTTTATGCAATTTGATTATGTTCTTGAATATTACAAACCTAATAAAGTGGCATCGAGCCAAACCTTTATGCGAATTATTAATTGTTCAGATTTGATATGTATATTGATATGTGTTTAGAACAATTTAATTGGGCATAATTTTGTTATATAAAATTTTAAAAAAAAAACGTGATAATTATTTTGCGAAATCTATTTTCGGTAAACGTTTTTTTTATGTTGCCGAGTCTGTGGCTGACTTTTTTTTTTTTCAAAAGAAGTTCGGTGAATCATGTTTGATTTCAAAAAAAAAAAAAAAAAGGAAACGAATTTGGTCTGGTTAATTCAATGATCACGTGATTGTTAAATGTAACCAAGGTTTATATATATACTATTATTATATATATATATATAGAGACATATAATTGTTATATATATATATATTCGGTACTAATATATATATATATATATATATATATATATATTATATACACGGTTAATATATATATATATATATATATATATATATATATATATTATTCTTACTTATTTTATAATTAAAATAAAAGTTTATTTTAATCTTAAAATAAAAGGTTTATTTTAATATTAAAATATAAAGATTTATTTTAATTTTAAAATTAAAATTAAATTTCATGCTAACTAATTAGAGTTGGAATTGGATTCCATGATAACTAATTGGAGTTGATATTGGATTTCATATTTCCTTAAATAAAGGAGTTTATTTAGATATGAAATAAGATTTTATATTATTCAAAATAAAAGAGTTTATTTGTGAATATGAAAAAGAATCGATCTTTCCTTAAATAAAGGAGTTTATTTAGATATGAAATAAGATTTCATATTATTCAAAATAAAGGAGTTTATTTGTGAATAGGAAAGAGAATCAAATGTTTCCTTTAATAATTTTTTTTTTACATGGAATTGGATTCCATAATTAATTAAAATAAAGGAGTTTATTTTGATTAAAAATTTTGATTAAAATAAAATAGTTTATTTTATTCAAAATTAGATAAATTAAAATAAAATAGTTTTATTTTGATTTAAATTTGGATTAAAATAAAGGAGTTTATTTTGATTCAAAATTAGATTTTATACTAACTAAATTTGCCCATTAAATGATATCAATATATATATTGAATATTTATTATTCATGAGATGAATGTTATTTATTGATGCATATGGTGATGTGTATGATAATAAATGGAATTGATTATGGACTATTGACCAATGTGATTGGATTTTATTTTAGTTGGATGCATGAATGTATGAGTTTTATTAAATGGGGTCTGCGTACCTCGTCTTCTCTAATTTTTCTTAATGTAAATTCTATCTCTCTCTTATGTACTTCCCCTTGACTGCTGATCAAGGTTTCTATTTATTTTAAATAGTTTTGTAATAGGAATAGTAAGAATTAATTTTGAAAAATTGGAAATCAAGGAGCAAGGAGCACTTGAAGACCCGTTTGTAATGGAGCCTGGGTTTAAATGTAATAGTTATATTTAAATATTATTTCTTGCACCCTAGGGTTTGACCTTTTGGTTCACTTGGTGGCTCTAGTGAACCAAACTAGAATAAAAGTCCATAATCAATCCAGGTAGAATATAGTATTCTATATGTGCATGCTTATACTATATATATTATATATTATGCAAACATGCTTCGCATGTTCATTAATATGACGCGTATTTTATATATATATGTACATGCGCGCTAAACAAGATGAGACAAATTAATAACAAACTCCTCAATTTTTTTATATTAAGTCCTAAGCGTTCAAAGATATTTGGAATATCGAACGTCGCCTTCTAGCATGATAAAATTAATAGAGTATTAAATATTTAATATGAGTTTGTTGTGTCACCACAAGGCAAGTATTAAGTATTTAAGATGTTAATTTATCACATTTGATGCTTATAAAGAAAATTGAACAATATTGTTTTGTTGTGTCACCACAAGGATGATATTTTTCTTTTTTGAATATATGGAGTGCTAGGTTGGACTTAACTTGGATAATTTTGATTCGGATGTGCCACCACTTGATCAAAATAATCTAAGAGGCAAAAAAAAAAAGAGTTGCATAGTTGATGTAATTGACAAAAGTTGTCTACCTATTTATTTATATATAGTTTGTCGTGTCACCACAAGGCTATATACATTTGAAATGGGATCCTTATTCTCACTAGCAGATCTTTAATTAGATTTTGCCGAACTATATAAGTGAGGGTAATATAGTTTGAAGAAAATAGTGGGAGATACCAATTTAAAACAAGACCTAATTTATTTTGGTAATTAATAAAAGAATGTATGTTAAAATGTTGTTAATTACAAATTCATTTACGAAATTTTACAATGTCTAAAATTACTATCATCTGCGAAGCATATTAGATGCTAAATTAACCAGATGAATTAAGCGGATTGGTTAAGGAATTTGAGAATAGTTCTCATAGTGAAAAAGCTATCTTATGTCCTAATCGCTATCCCCACTGCAATGGTTGCGAATAATGCCTCTGAGGAAGACATTGCTACTTTTAGAAAGTGGCAAGATGATGCACATTGGCTCAATGCATCATGCTCGCATCTATGAAAGTAACGAGCTTCAACACGAAGATGAAACTATGGATGCTTCTACTATATTCCCGCACATCAAGTAGTTGATGGTGAGGAAAGTAGGACCGATAGATGTATCGGATATCTAAGGAGCTCTTCCGATCTAGAATGACCAGAGTGACACTACTGATGATGATATAAAGTCCTTAACATTATCAATTTGATTGATCAATTAGGACAACTAGTTTTGTCATGGATGGAGAGTTGAGCCAAGATTTGATCTTGCACTCACTCCCGGACTCCTTTCACAATTGTTGTGAATTTTTCATATGAACAAGCTAGATATCAGCCTCGCTGATTTGCTTAACATGTTGAAAAATGTTGAGAGTCACTTTCTAACCAAGAAAGACCATGTCTTACTGGTAGGGGCCAAAGAATCTTCTGAAAAGAAGAACGATTTTAAGAAGGTAAATAGAAAGGCAAAAACAAAGGATAATAAGAACAAAACTGATATGGATAGCAAAGGAGTTTGCTTCCACTACAATAAGCCTGGACACTGGAAAGAAACTGCAAGAAGCATCTTGCAAAGGCTAACCAAAGAAGCTTAATGAAGTTTCGGTTATAAATATAAATTTGTTCATGATTTAAAATAATTTTTTTTCTTTAAGTCAAGGTTCTACTTGGGTATTGGATACCGACTTTGGTTATCATAAATATAGATTTATTAAGGGACCAAGCAGAAGTAGAAAGCTAAACAAAGATAAGTAATCCTATGTGTGAAAAATGAAACAAAGGTTGCTGCATTAACTATATGAACTTATAGTTTAGTACTGCCTACGGGCAAATCTATTAAATCAATAAGTTGTTATTGTATTCCAATTCTCGTTGGAAACATTATTTCTATTTTATTGTTGGACAATAAAAATTTTTTGTATTATAATTAAGAACAATTGTTGTTCTATTTATAATAATAATAATGTTTTGTATAGAACTGGAAGATTACTTAATGGATTTTGTATACTTGACTTACGTGGAAAATTATTTTATAAATTGAACAAAATAATATAAGAAAAGGAGATGATCATTCAAAGAGTTGAATATATGTATTTGTTGAAATACAAGTGTGAATTATTTGAAAGGTTCAAAGAATTCAGAAGTGAAACAAATTGGCAAAGTATTAAGATTCTTTGATTAGATCAAGGAATAAATACTTGTGAAATAAGTTTCTAGATCATCTTAAATGGTTTTCTCATAATGGACGCCTCCTGATACACAATAATTGATTGATGTATCTGAAAGGAAAAATCGTACCTTGTTGGACATGGTGCGGTTCAAAATGATTTTACCGACATTCCAAAGATCCTTCAGGATCATGTCCTAGAAATGGTCATATCTACGAAAATGGTAACCTCAAAATCCTACCCCAAGACTCCATAAAAGTTATGGAAAGGGAGGATTCCTAATCTTAAGTTTGTTAAGATAAGGGGTTCCAACTTATGTGAAAAGGTTTCAAAAGGATAAGCTTGGGACAAGATTTGACATGTACAGATTTGTGGGACATCCTAAAGTAAGTTTAGGGTATATGTTCTATAATCCCCTTAGCAAAAGGTGTTTATTATGAAACACGCTTCTTCTAAGACAAATGTGTTTATCATTGAAGGGGCTAGTGGGAGGATAATAGATCTTGAAGAGTTCAAGAACCACAAAATACTATAAGTCAAATAAGAGGAACACAGTAGATGAACCTATTGTACCACACAATCAAATCGTCGAATCGGAATAGTCTTGAAGATACCTAGGAGGTATGGATTCATCATGGATGATGATGATGAGGTACGCATCATAGAAGATGATGATCCGAGTTACATTCGATGAGGTAAGACTTCTAGTGTGTACAAAAGGGTCGATTGGGAGTGTCGTGAAATTTCTAGTATTATATGTTGATATACTACGGATGAGGAATTACATACCAATGCTACAATCAAGAAAGATAAATTTGTCTAAAAATTCCTCCACGAATGATTTGGGAAGAGTATCTTAATTGGGGATAAAATCTATATAGATAGATTCAAGAGGATGCTCGACTTAACCCAAAGAACGATATTCATTTGATGCTAAAGTCGTTTAGCATGGCAAACTCAAGAGATGTCTCATGTGATGAGCTATGGAGTGTATCTCTCTTAATAGTCCCCACGAATCCCGAAAAGAGAGGTCGCATGAGTGACAATCATGTATCTGATGAAATGTACGAGACCCGATGTTGATCGGTCATATTATGGAGAAGTTCACTATGAGTCGATGAATAACATCTTAAAGTGCTTAACCGAGCACTAAGGATGTGATCATATTCATGGTGGGTCTAAATTAAAACTAGAGGGCTTAATGACTCAAGTTTTTCGACGCAGGACCAAGATGACGAAAAAATCCACTTTAAGGTAAAGCGTTATCTTGAGCAAAGGGTTCAATGAATTGGAAAGGTTCCAAACAATGAAAGAGTTCTTTGGTTTAGTGATAAAGACAAAGTATATAGCTATAAATGAAGGCGCAAGTTGATTGTTTGGATTAAAAGTTCATTCTGAACTAGAATAGTTCCTAGTCTCATCTTGGATCTAAACATGTGTTGTGACACTTTCATTTGATTATTAGAAACATTGAAAGATGGGAAATCACTATAGAGATAGTGGACTCTCATGAACAACATTACATATCCATTAACTAAAAGCTTATCCAACAAAGGGATAATCGTCACTTAGAGAAGAAGTGTATAAGATACAATGGCGATTGACTTTAGTGCAAGTGGGAGATTGAAAGTAATATGCACACAAGCCAATCATGTTTGATGATAAAGCATATACTTTGTAACAATCTTATTCATTTATTAATAAAAAGTATTAATTTATTAAAGGCTTTTAATTATCTACATGATCTTTGTTTTATAATATGTGATAAACCCATAGTTTTAAGCAATGGTTTTAGAATAATGATGATGATCATTCTAATGAGATCTAAATTCTTAGAAAGCTTAAAACTAAAATAGTTCCCAATCATTGGATTACTAAATTGGGGATTAGTGAATCCGGATAGATTGGTACATACGTTCTTTGCTTTCATTGGATGAGGATGATTGATCTCATGATCATTTGTGTGGAGACACTAAAGCAAGTATGTAGGTGCTTATTAGAGAATAAGTTCACCGAGCATTGGCTCGCTAAGGAATACCTAATGGAGTTTTACTTGCTGTCATAGGAATTCTCAGTAGTGATAGTAGTCTGAGTAATCCTTGGACTTGAGATCATCATAGTATCTTGTGTATGATGAGTTATACTTTGACTTATTCCTTAAGACCCTTAGGGTATATCAAAGGGTATGCTTGGGTATAACAAGTTGTACATGGAGATAATATATGATCAATAAAGAATCTACCACTTCTAATAAAAGAAGAAATGTCCTATGTGATTTGATAAATGACAACCCAAAGAGTCCTTGGCGAAGGCGAGAATGAAATTAGAAAGGAGTTTCTAATTTGCATTATTTGGAGTTAATGAATTTAAGGATCGAAATACATATAATTAAATAAAATAAGACTTGTGATAATTCCATGTCTTATATTTAATTGGGACATTGTATGGTGGAAGGATTAAATTGTCATGATAACTATTTACTCAAAGGTTCTTTTATGATTAATGTTGAAATCTATATTATCCGGAAAAGTCGTTGATCGTTAGGGAGGCTTATCCCTATTGTAGAATAAATATTATTTATTTAAATAAATTAATTGTTTAATTTATTTATTTAAATAAGATTAGAATTGTTCTAATTGATTTATTCACAAAAGCGGTTTAATATGGAGAACCTAAAGGGTCACACCATAAAAGGAAGAATAATTATTTAAGAAGTTAATGGCATAATCGTAATAATATGTTAAGTATATTTAATTTAATCTATGGTGATAGAATAAATTAAATAGCTTAATATTTATTATTTAATATTTTAGAAATATTAAATATAAATTAATAAGAGGAGTCTTATTAATATTATTACAATTATTATTATTTTAATTTCTAAAAGAGTTTAGGAATTAATTTAATATAAGTACTCTTATTTATTCCTAATAGGATTAGGAGGAAAAATTAATTAAAGGAGTTTAATTAATTATCCCTAATAAGATTAGGGAGCCCATTTAATTAAAAGAGTTTAATTAAATAATACCTTATTTTAATAGGGTTACTTGATATCTTTATAAGAGGAGTCTTATATCAGATATCTAAATATACGTAATAATTCCAATTTGTTGGAGAGTACGCGCCTTTTCTATAGAGATAGAAAAACTAGGGTTTAGCCAACCACCCATCTTCTTGAATTCTTTTTCTTCCTTGGTGGATCACCTCTAGAGGCCAAACACTTGGGTGGCTAACGTTGATCAAAGGAAGGAACCAAACCCGGTGGATTCAAGTTGAACGCGAAAAAGGATTGGAGGTGAACTTGTACCTGAGGAAGTTCGGATCTTCAAGGGTATGTTTATTCTTCATATCTTTTCGTTTAATTAATAATTGTGCATAAAGGGTGATCCGGGTATATGGTTTGTAAAAATTTTAAACTCTGATTTTTACACGTTTACGCACTTTTTATGCAATTTGATTGCGTTCTTGAATATTACAAACCTAACAGTTGGGATGATCATCTACCATTAGTAGAGTTTGCGTATAACAACAATTATCATGAAAGCATAGGTATGCCGCCTTACGAAGCTTTGTATGGAAGGAAGTGTCAAACACCGTTGTGTTGGGATGAAGTGGGAGAACGCCGAATGCTAGGGACAGAAATGGTGCAGCAAACAGCGGATGTAGTGAAGTTAATACGGATGCGTCTCGTAGCAGCTCAAGACAGACAGAAGAAGTACGCAAACTTACATCGAGAAAATAGAGAGTTTGAGGTAGGCTCGTGCGCATTTCTAAATGTATCTCCCTGGAAAGGAAAGATACGCTTTGGAAAGAAGGGGAAACTAAGTCCTAGGTTTATAAGACCTTTTGAAGTATTAAAACGGGTAGGTGAGGTAGCTTATATGGTAGCATTTCCTCTAGACCTAGAACGAATACATAACATATTTTACGTATCTGTGTTACGTCCTTACAAACTGGACTATAAACATATAATAGAGTTTGAGCCTATTCAGATCGAGAAGGACTTAACTTACAAAGAGATGCCGATTCAAATCATCGATAGAAAATAGCAAGTTCTGCGAAACAAGGTCATATCGTCGGTAAAGGTGTTATGGAATAACCACGATGCCGAAGAAACAACGTAGAAATTGGAAGAAAAGATAAGGAAGGATTACCCTAATTTGTTTATGTAATGTGAGGCGAGATTCTGGGGACAAAATCTTTATAAGGGGGAAAGAATGTAACGACCGAGAAATTCAGATCCTTTGTAAAATACTTTTAAATAATTAAATAATGAATAAAATAATATTATTTGTTATTATGTGTTAGTAAGATGAATGTCGTTCTATAATCTAGAAATGTCGGAACGTTGTAGTATTTTAACTACGTGAAGGAATTAAAGTGTTTGAATTTCCAAAACGAAAATAAAAGCTTTTCGAGAAATTTTTCAAAAAACACTATTCATCAATTTCCGCTCGGGAATTATTTTTGAACTTCTGAGAAATACGTAACGTTATAACATTGAGGTGAGATGGATTATGTAATAATAATTCAAGTATGGAAAACACAATATTTCGCATGCGGACTTAATTTAAGAACGTTAAGAATTAAAGTCTAATGAAATGAACTAGTGGATCTTGTAGGAAGTACAAGTCCAATAACATTAAGGTGTAAGCCCAAGGGGTGGTTAATGTGAAGCCCAAAACAAAGTAATGCAAGCCCACATGAATAAGCTTTGTAATTAATCTAAGCCCAAAGCCATGATCCAATGGGTAAAGTAGGATCCATGGGGCAACCCATGGATGAACTTGGTGATCAAGACCTTTATGTAATGACCAAGTATTAAGAGTGGGGGACAAGTTTACTTAGTGGTTAAGAATGAAATAGTAAGGAGGTTAGTAAGGAGGTGAGATGTCCTAATGACTCTTATACCCTAACCTTGGATGCTCTATAAATAGAAAGCTCATAAATCATTTTAGCTTGTTTAATTATCCAATAACTTTCCTTTACAAAGCAACTTATTGGTTAGAGAGAATAAGCACTTATAAGTCCAAACATCCTTTGTTAGATTTTCAAGAAGAAGGAAGCTAGTTATCTAAGGTAATGATCTTGTGATCTTATATCTTCCATCTCTACCATTGTAGGGTGATAAGAGAAGTGTAACTTAATAAACATGTATGCTAAGAACACTTAAAGATCAGATAATCAATGGACTTAAGCCGAATAAGTAAGGAATAAGCAATTCAAAACTAAATAAGTTATAAACTTATGAAGAACTTTGATAAACTTGTCATATGATTACTTTAAGAAGTTAGTATGATTCATAAGATGCAAGAATGTTGGTTAAATGACTTAAATCAATAATAAGTCATAAGGAAGGAAATTTGGTAATTGATAATTGTTAAGTTATAAAATTATGAAGAATAAACCATAACCTAAATTAAAGATAAGTTGTTATAATGTGTAAGTTAAGATGTCTAGTTGATGAAATGAATCCATTTGGAATGATGAATAAATCTCTAGTAACGAAGTTTTGCCGGAATTCACACGATTGGACGATAATCGTCGAATTCGTGAAATTCTCGGAATGAAAGTCGGATTTTGTGTTTGAGCTCAAAAACATTAGTTATTGAGGGAGACAAGTCTTATTTGGCATTACAGAGTCGCGGACTCGAAAATGACCAGATTCCGACTTAGAACGAAGAAACAAACGTTGAATGTTTACGAACGTTTATCGTTTTCGTTAAAAAATAGACTAAAATGTGAATTTTTAGGTAACGAAGTCAAATAGATAAAATTCTTGCATGAACACATAGAGTATGAAATTTGTGAACCGTAGGCTTTTGTACGAGCCAATTCGGACGTATAACGAAGAAGTTACGAGCACGGGAAGCTCACAAAGTTATAAATTTGTCAAAGTTATCTGGTGTACAGAACTGGTGCCGCGGTGCCAGCCCAAGGCCAAATAGGTGGCGCTATAGCGTCGAGCCTGGCCGGGAAATACTATGACCCTCTTGGAGTTTGGCCGCCATATTTGGCACGATAGAATGAAGGGGACTCATGGCATGACAGCCGAGTCCGAGTCTTTGGCTTCTAGAGTATTATTGCAGCATGTACAATTGCTAAAAGAAAGGGCTGGCGGCCATAAATTCCAAAATATTTAAGATCTAGATAGTGAAGACTGGTTACAAGAAGGGCATGAATAGAAATTGTTTAACAATGAACTTAATAAAACCTTGTTAAGTCTTGAGTAAACCTCAAGTATAATCACTTAGGGTTAAGATAAGTCAATTGCATATGAAAGTAAGAATGACGTAACGAAAAGCCGGAACCAATAATAACAAATCTAATACGTATTTAGATTGAGAAGAAGGGTAAGATTCTTTAGGAACCTTGTATGTTATTCATGACCTAATGTGTAATGTGATGTTATCATCTACTGTAGAGACCTTAAAGACTTAAAGTTCATGTGTTATAACTGTAGAAGACGCTAAAGGCAAGTATTCTAACCCTTGTTCCAGTTCAATTTGTACAAGCTTTGTGATTCATGTTTTCTTACGCATGAGTTAATGTCTGATGAAGTCAACGCTAATTATTTCGGCTAGACTTACGATATGTTGGATTCTTATAATCTATCAAAGCATTGACAATGATTTACCAAACTAATATTGGTGTAGCTTTTAAAAGGAGACTGAGTATGCTAAATTGTTTTGTCGTCAAACGACAGGCACGTGAAGTTGCCACAACTTAAACGTACACACGTTTAATGAATGTAGTGTTGATCAACATAGAGTACTATATGTTGATCAAGACGTGCTCGTAAGCTATGTCGGACTTACAGACTTAGTGCCGGGATGTCCTTTTCAAAGAACTTATGAAATGCTCATGGTCTTGGACCGGAATTAATGTTTTACTGAATATTGTTGCTGTAAAACGTTTTGAATGAAAAGAAGTGCTATTTTGAATTATCGATAGTACTTCGTAACTATTGTTCAGTTATCGAAGATATATGATTCCTATATCTCAAGCATGCTATTTTACTAGAATTGTTGTACTTGCTGAGCTAGTTAGGCTCACTCTTGCTTGAACTATATGAATGCAATTTAAGATCGAATCTTAATCGAATTTTGATCCGTGAGGATAAAGGGAAGGCTAAGGCGAACCAGTAGAGTACTTATGTAATAGTATAGGTTTGTAATAATAATATTTGATATTATGACAAGGACAAATGTAATGGTTATAAAGAACCTGGGGGAATGGTAATATTATTTTGAATATATATAAGACATATTCGTTCTTTTGAGACATTTCAATTGAATGTTTGTGTGAACTGTAGCACCGTGTAGCACCATCTGTCGGGTTGGAAGATACCCGGATTTGGGGGCGTCATACCTACTTCATCCCAGCACAGTGGTGTCCTGCACTGTAATGGGATAAATTAATTGCGTTGTGATTCTGGGGACATAATCCTTTTAAGGAGGGAATGATGTAATGAATGAGAATTTTGTATTAATTAAAAATATTTATCTTATTAAATAAATATTTTAGATGGTTTATTTGTCAACATAATAAATCTAATGGGTGTTATTGTGGAGTAATTTTATTAAAGTGTGGAGGTGGTTGTGCTAATTAAATAATGATTAAATTAAAGGAATAATTAAATTAGAATATAGATGGATGTTAAATAATTTAATTAAGCGTATTTTATTACGTTAATATGTTGGTAATGTAATGTTTTAATTTAATTTAAATAATTAAGTTAAAGGATAAGTGAATTGTTAAATAACGATATTATAGTGTGATGTTTATCTTCCAATTTGATTTAATAATTGAATTAGAGAATTGATCTTGATTAAATAAAAATTATAATTAGTAAGATTTAATTAGATTTATTAATAAAATAATATTAATATAATTTAATTGTTTATAAGGTGTGATTAGTTTAATTTAATACTAGAATTTGATTATAAGGTGTGACAAGGGAACTATATAATAAGTAAAAGGTTAAAATAAATTAGAAGGTGTTAAAAGGGAATAAGCCAAACATGACCTTGTGACTTTTGAAATATTGTAACTGTTAGTGTGTGTAACTAGTGAGTGGGTTAAGTGCGCATAATATCGTGTCAATTTTATTTTACGTGTTTAACTTCCCTAAGCTTAAGAGTTTTGAGAAAACAGAGAACAAAGAAGAGAAATTGAGAGAGAAAGAGAAGAAAATTCTCTATGTATTTGGGAAATCAAGTGAAAGAAGAAGATTAACAAGGTTATTCTAAGCAAATTGTCTGAGCATAAACAAGAATCAAAGGTAATTCTCTAAGTTCTTAATTTTAGTTCCGCGCTCTTGGGTTCTTCATTAAAAAGTTGGATTCTATACTTATTTTGTTGAGATAAGATGTTATATATGTTATTAGATGTTTATAATATGATAATGGTCATCTAGAAATAATTTTTTGTTGAATTAACAAATTGAAAAACATGTTCTAAATTAAAGATTGAAGTTTTTGGTTGAATATTTATAAAACGGTTTACTTTGAGACCAAAATTGGTGGTGGAATCATGTAGTAATTTGTAAATTGATAGTAGACTGTTAATATGTTAAGAAACAAAAAGAATGCAAGTTAAACCAACTGATTTGGTTGAGAAACGAGCCCGTAGTGTATGATTGCGCTAAAGATGTCAAAAAATGAGATTTTGGTGTAAACTTGGAATATGAGAGTTTTAATTTGATTATTTAAGTGGTTTGAGTTGTTAGAATCATACTTGGTATGTTTAGTTTTGGTTCTATAAAGTTTATATGATGTGGGTATGTTTATCTTGCTGTTAAATTAAAGAAATTGGAGTTTTTGGGTTTTTGGTTGTGTTCTTGTGAAAGTCGCAAAGAATTGTGTTTAACGTCTTTGGTCTTTATTGCCTTTGTAGAAGGCATAGTTGGGGCGTTACAACACCTAGTAGCGCTTCCGCGCCAAAGTTGTGAGACCCTGAATTTTATAAAATAAAAGTATTCAAATTTTTTTCTATTTTGGTAAATAGCACTGTATTGATTATTGATGCTTATGTGATAAGTCACTCAGTTTTGTTTTATTGGTATTATTAATGTAATAAAACAGAATACTTTTATAAAGTTATTCTATAAATAAAAAATATTATATTTTATTATACATAGTATTTGCATAGTGTCTGCATAGTGTTTGCATAGTAAAACCTTTTATAAAGTTATTCGTTTTATTAGATTATAAATAGAATATATTATATTTTATTTAAAAGATTTTGCTTTAAATATGGACCATCAGATTAAAGTAAATCAATCTGGATCGTTCATAAGTTAGTTACTATGCAGTCCATTTTTCTATAAATAGAAGCTCATTCCTTCATTATTTCTTACGAATTCACTGAAACTCTAGAGAGAGAAACTATAAAGAGAGTTCTTCTTCTATAATCTTGAGCGTATTTCTTTAGAGTTTAAGAAAGCTTTGAGCGTAGTGCAAGTTTTCTTCAAGTATATTCCCGCCCTACCAGTCGAAATATTTTTCTTTTTAAGGTAGGGGATATAATTATCGTACTCGTAAAGGATATTATTATTATTTATTATCCTGTTGGAATAACCGGTATATGCGGTCTACCCTATACTTGGTAAAATTCTTCTGTTATTCCATTCTTTATTATTATGTTGGAATAACCTGTTTATGCGAAGTACCGCATACATGGTGAAATTCTTCTAATATTCCGTTCTTTATTATCCTATCTAATATCCTCATCGTAACGCTTATGCTGGACTTGGTTCCATTATTTATTATTCGTCGAATATCACATCATGCATTTTACGCCGGACTGGTTCCATTATTTATTATTTTGTCGAATATCCTGCTTTAAGTGCGTTTACGCCAAACTGGTTCCATTATTTATTATTACATTTGGGAATAACTCCTTCATGCGATCTATCACACGATGGTGAATCCTTCATTATTCCATTCTTTATTATTCTATTGAATAACCTATCTATGTGGATTACCACATGCATGGTGAATGATCCTTTGTATTCATACGAATAGTATTTTCATTAAAAGGGTTTTACCAGGTAGATTCGTAATTTTTGACCCTTAAAATTCGGAAAAATTTGAAATGACAATTTGATGAGTTTTCTAAATTGTGTCCAAAATGGCAATTTTGGATGTATAGATTAAGAGTTATGGATTTTATGGGAAAAACTATTTTAAAAGTAAACCCTTATAACTCCTTGTGGTTAACTCCAAAATTGGTGAAATTTTTATTGGGAGTACATGTATATAACAGAGTATACCTGTAAAATTTGAAATTTTGGATTAAAGTACAATTTATGATAAATGTCTAAATATTCGCGAGTTTAGCCATATGAAAAATAGTAAATGAATTTTAAAAATTAGAGAAAAATATATGTTCAAGATGGGACTATATTACGCCAAATCCCGGAA
Source organism: Panax quinquefolius (assembly GCA_020205615.1). Lineage (NCBI taxonomy): Eukaryota > Viridiplantae > Streptophyta > Magnoliopsida > Apiales > Araliaceae > Panax > Panax quinquefolius. The sequence goes on from CM035165.1 coordinate 18,415,485, forward strand.
AAGAAATATTTTTGGGACTGATTTGGTATTTTCATAAAAATGAACTAGTTATGAGTAAATGAATTAAATATGTTATGTGAAGTAATAAAATTAGAAAATTGTATTTTATGGCTTGAGAATCCTATATAGGGTATATCAGATTTTGATAAAGGATTTGATCATTGATTATGAAATCTTATGAGTATGGCATTTTGAATGATTAAATGCATTATTTGATAAAGTGTAAACAATTGAAATAAATTATTTATAAGTTTAAGAAATGATTAAAATATTGTTATAATATTAATGATATTAGATTACGAGATTATTAAGTGATTGATAACATTTGGTTATTATTGAACGATGGATAAATCGTATTATAAATGTTTAATATTTATCCTTTATCTCATTTGATTGATTCTTATATCATTGTCATCATCCTCATGCTTATATTGTGTTGAAAGTCATCATGGCTTCAGTGGTGCATAGATGGACTTGGTATTATTATGACCAGGGATTATTCGGTATAATCATGACTGTAATGTTACAAATGATGTGGAAAAAGTCCTCATTGGCCCGTAGTGCATTGATGGACATTTTTTGGTATGATTATGGCTATGGATTCTCTTCGGCCAAGGGTGCAAAGATGAATTGTTTTATGGCATGATCAGGTCCGTTGATGAAAACACGATTATCTTTGGCCCGTAGTGCATGGATAATTCGTGGTCGTGATACTAATGAATATCCTTGGCCTGTAGTGCAGGGATGATTCGATGATGTGGAATAATTATTGAGCTGAGTCTCAGGGATGAAATATTAATTCATGGATGTGATAACAATGAATATCTTTGGCCGTAGTGCATGGATAATTCAGTGATATGGATTGATTATCGAGCTGAGTCTCAGCGATAAAATATTAATTCATGGATGTGATAATAATGAATATCTTTGGCCATAGTGCATGGATAATTCAGTGATATGGATTGATTATCGAGCTGAGTCTCAGCGATGAAATATAAATTCATGGATGTGATATTAACAAATATCAGTGGCCATAGTGCAGGGGTGATTCGATGATGTGGATTATTTATTAAGCTGAGTCTCAACGATAAAATATTTATTATACACTTTTAAATGCGTAGAAGATAGTAGATATCATGTTCTACTTGACTCTTCTAAAATACAGTTGTATGTCTTTGGCATGTAGTGCAAAGATGAATTGTTAATGAATATCTTTGGCCGTGGTGCAAAGATGAATTTATTAGTATGATTATGAACATGAATTCTGATTTGGTATAACCATGATTTTTGATGTTTTAGGTGAAGATAGGTGATGAGAATTATCTTCGTCCTAGTTGCGAAGAGGAATTTAGAACCACAATTATGATTATGAGTTATTCATATGATTGTGGACAAGAACTGTTGATTTATTTTTCATGGATAAAACATTATTGGTGGACTTTTAATGTAGAGAAGATAATAGACCTTATGGTCTATTTGACTCTTCTAATGGATTGCTCGTTCCGCTGCAACTATGGTTGAAAAGTTTTATCATCTACCATATATTCTAAATCTCTGATTTATTATTGATGAAAGCTATTGATAATTTAATTATCTTTAGTCATGATATTCTTTACTGGGCTAGTTGTGCTCACCCTTATGCTTCACAATTCCTTTCAGGTAATAAGAGTGTTGCCTGGTCGAGTGGGGATAACAGGGGAATAGAACAGTGGTCTCTAGCTATGGAGGTTCTCCTTAAACAGTGTAGAAAAGTGTGTTGTATTCTATACAACATTTAATAGTTATATTTGGTGAATCAAATAGGGTGAGGTGAACCCAACTTTGGAAGGGTATTTTGCCACTATCATAAAAGATGTCTAATGACATACAACCTCGTGTTATCATAAAACATGGTTGTGCGCATCCACTTGTTGAGTATATCTACGGGCACTACCTATATGATCTTGGAGTTGATTTAAAATATAATATTCACTTGAAGACAGTGGAGATAGTTATATGTCAAGAGAAGACTCACCATTGGAAAGAAGATGATAGTAATCTTCTCGTTTTTCTTTGGGGTCTATTGGGTCAACCAAGGATAATTCTGTGGCCATATGATATCTATTATAACCTAGACGCATGGCCTCCCATGTACGAAGGTTTCATTGAGCACTTCCCAAAAATTTTAATTTCTAAAACAGTTTTTGACTATACTTTTATGTAAAGTACCATTGTAAGGTTGTGATCGAGGCACCATGAGAGTTACATACATTTGTATTAAAACTCACGATTAATCGTGGTCGTATTCTATCTGACATTTCAACAATTAATATAAATGAAGTTGTATTTGAATTTTGTACCATGTATCTGGCGACTCAGAATGGGTGATGTATACCTAATTTTGGGGGTGTCACAAAAGTAGCAATACAAATGGAGCGCTTCCGCGCCCAGCAGCGTTGCAGCGTTGAGAAGAAGACTTAAAGTAGTGTTGCAGCGCCACTTAACAGAATGACCCAGAGAAGAGTGTTTAAGTGTACAACTTCTAGGGGTGTTAATTTAATCTTATTTAATGATTAAGATAGAATGTTAACCATATAATGAGATGTTAAAACAGATTGTTAACAAGTGCATGATGGTTTTAAAGTTGTGAGTTAATAAATTATATGTGAGGACTTAAACTTGTTGTCCGTAGGGATGATAATGTGTGGTGAACTAAGACTTGTGTTATGTGGCTAATATAATCAGATTTGTATCTTAGAGCTATAAAGATAAGTGATAAAAAGAAGACAATGATGTTAGTGGTATTGTAATTGATTGATGTTATGATGGTATATGTAGGTGAACGTGAATTGTAAATTTTATAGCTTACGCAAGAGGCAAGTTCCCTAACCTTTGCTATTTTATTATTCAGCAAGGTTTTCTTTTAACCGTTATTTTGTTATACTTATGCAAGTCTCCTAACCCCACTTTTACGTTATGCTAGTCTTCAATCTATTATTCAACTGAGCAAGTTGTCTAACCCTAATCCTTCTTTTTGCAAGTTCCTATTCCTAAGTTGTTATTGTTATGCAAGTTCTTTAACCTTAATTTATTAATGAACAAGTTATCTAATCTTTACTTACTCATTCCAAGCAAGATTTTTTTGGTCATTCAAAGTCTGTAATTTTATTGTAAGCATTATCTTGTTGCAAAGTGTTTGTCAGCTACGAATAGTTGTTGTTTGATCTTTGATCACCAATGTCATTGTACAATCTTACATTGTTATACCAAACTCTTAGTTGATTAGCGATCCTTCTATTGTTTTAACTAATCCTTAGTTGATGAATGCTCTATAAACTAAATTACCCTTGAAGTTAATCCAAACCAAAATTCCTTTGGTTTGCTTATGTACCTTTACAGTTTTGAAAGTCTGTACTCGATGATTAACACTTGTTCATTTATAACCCATTGAGACTTTATCTCTTATTGGTTCGTTGTTATACTTTGTTCATGATGATATTGTAATCGAACTCTTGAGTAGTTATTGATCCTTATTTGATATAACTAGTACTTAGTTGATGAGCGTACTAAAGATCTAGAATTCCTTTGAAGTTAATTCCAAACCAAACTTCCTTTGGTACGGAACCTAATGATCTAAGTTGAGATGAACAACCCTATATCAGGGGATTATTTTAGAGCTACGCAATAGCGTTAAAATACGTGCACAATACACAGTACAAAGCGCTGATCACCAGGAGTACGAGATGATGGTCCATATAGTCGATTAGACTGTTAAAGGTTACAGTAGAAATGCTTGTTAACGTAGGACATAGATAATGGTTATGGTCTCTTAGACCGTTAGAAGTTAAAGTAGAAATACTTGACAACCTAGAACATAGTTCATAGTCATGTGACCCTCAGTGTATTTTCATTAATATTAATATCTGTTGTTTAATTTAAAAGTTCATTATTCCTTTAAACTCATAGCTCTTGAAGTATAGCTTATTGTTTCCGGTAAGAATATATTACCAACTAAAGCTTAGTCGATTGTCATTCATAGATTTTTATTGGAAACTATTCTTCTTGTGGGCAATTGTTTGCTCACTCTTGCACAAAACAATGTTGATGAGGTCAAGAAGTCTGAAGAACTTTCTACAAGCAAGGGCAAGGGCAAGGGCAAGGGCAAGGGCAAGGGCAAGGGCAAGGGCAAGATACTTGAATAGATGGTGTTTACTTTACTGTTTATTTATTTAAGCTTATGTAATAGACTTGATTATGTTTATTTTTTCCGCTGATGATGTACTAATAAAGGTTAGATGACTTGGGATTTATTTGAGATTATGTAACCCCTTAATGGGTGGATTATCTATTATGCTTGTGAGATTTATTTATATCCTTTATTTATGGGTAGTTAGATGTGATTTTTAATGGATAGTGAACACTAGATCTGTGGAATTGAAGTACCCGGATTTGGGGGTGTCACAAGTTGGTATCAACGTTGTTAGGTTATGAACCTTAGGCGGGGAAAATCTTAGGGAGTAACCTTATAAGAGATCGAAAACATAGAGGTGATAAACTCTTATTGAGTCTTAAGAAATGAATTAAGGAAATTCATTGAAGATAAAATAATAAAAAGACTTTATGTGTTTATGTGTTAATAAACTTATGTGCTCGTGAGTACCGAGTAGTATGAGTGATATGAGTAGTAGTAAAAACATTTTTGGCGAGATGATTGTTGAAGGAGGACCCAAGAGGATAGGGAGTAAGGGCCCTGAGGCATTCAAATAATATAGGAACAATTAGTATTGGGAAATCCATACCGTTGATTTTAGTTGTAGGACTTGATCGTATGAGCTTGAGTTTGATTTTGAGGATGAATTTGAGGAGATAAGGATGAGTAAGAGGTGGGGAATTTGTGAGAACCCGAGTAAAATCGAATTGTCCAGAATTTAAGTTAAAGAATTAAATATTAATAAAAGGAATTTTTATTAATACTATTCCGTGTTATGTGTTTATTAATCGTTCTATAACCTAGGATGATTATAAGTCTGGAGGATTCTGGCTACGAGCTAGACTGACCGAGTAAGAATTTTCAAGACGAAAATAAAAATTTTCCGGGAACAAAAATATTTTCGGGGAAAAAGAAGAAATCGACACTATTCATCTATTTCTGCTCGGAGATTTAGTTTGAATTTCTGAGAAATGCGTAATGATAGAATTCTAAGATGTGATGGAATATTCAATAATATTTCAGTTATGGCAAATGAAGTTTTCGCCTGCGGACTTAAAACCTAAAGGTTAGGAAAAGTGAGTTTCGAGAATTTAATGGGTACGTATAATTATTAGGGTTATTATATGAGAGGAATACGAGTATGATACTAGGTATTATACTAGTATAGTATGAAGATTATTATGACGTATAATACGAATATCGTACGAACTATATAAGAAGAGAATACGAGAATTGTACGAGTAGAATACGATTAGTCTTAATGGACTTTGAGTTATGGACTTCGTATAATCCAATTGAACTTGGATTATGTCTGTGACGCCCCCAAATCCGGGTATCTTCTAACACGACAGATGGTGCTCCACGATACTACAATTCATACAGTCATTCCATTGAGATAACAACAAAATGAGTGTACTTACTATATTCTTATTACATTAGTAATAAATCCTTTCCCAGGTTCATAAACCGAATACATTCTTTGTTATTCATAAGTATATTACATACAAATACTCTAGTCTATTACAGGATAATCAATTATCCATCTTAGCCTTGCCTTTATCTCTCTTAGAACTCTCAGTTCGTTCGGCTTTAGCTGCAATCATATGGTTCAAGCAAGAGTGAGCATAACTAGCTCAGCAAGTCTAACAAAGGATCATATGAATATCACATTGAGCATTATATGCTTAACTTCCATAACTAAACAATTAACTACTAAGCACTATGAAACATTTGACTAGTACTTCTCATTTCATAACAAAGATTCCAAAGTATATATATAATAACTTAGGAATTTTGAACCGGGTCAAAAGACCATGAACATACTCTTTTCGTTTTCATACTTGAAAAGGACATCCGGCACTAAGGCCATCCATCCGTCTTTACTTACGAGCACTTCTAGGTGATCAGCCTATTGTACTCTATGTTGATCAACTGTGAGGGCCCCGAATCCGAGGTCTTGAATCACCGCTGATCCGGTTCGATCATTCTATCATAATTACTATATTTGTGGAAGATATAAACATAAATTGTTTATACATTAAAATTACATACTTTTCCCCAATGTCGAGTAACCTTAACTTAATACACATTTCATAACTTACTTGACTTACAATAACATTATATACATTACTATTACAATTTTAACTACACACGTAAACTAAAGCTGGAACTATCTTGGACCTTTCCTTGTATCCGATGCATTCGCCTTAATCTGTAATGTTTTATCATGATATAGCAAGGGTGAAAATAAGGATTGCCCAACAACTTTAAGTTCAATAATATAACGATATATCATGATTGAAAGAGTCTGAATAATAAGCTGGCTATAATTCAACAATATAATTGTGAACTAGCAGGAACAAATTTATGACTGAACAAGTATTCTACATGAACAAATATATCTGAACCAACTGGTAATGAAGGTGATCAGCCTTTCATACCTGACTTATACATGCAATATGTACAAAGTATAATTCATGGCAACCATCAATGATTAACCATAAGCTTATCCGAATAAAACAACTCTTAGTAGAGTTAAGTAAAAATAAACTTGCCTTAACTGTTGATTACCGCTACGCAATTTATAACGCTTTGTCTGAACCTAATATATAAATAATATAGATTGCTAAGTTAGAATAATATCATCATAATTTATAAAATAACCTAAACACGTTATCACATAATAACATATTAGATAATCTTAACACCATATTCATTTACTTACTTATAATCTCATCATCTTATATTAACTTGTGTAACCTTCACTCATAAAGTTAAGTATTAGACATTACACTTTAGTCGTAGTATTATCATTATACTTTGATCATCTTTTTATCACTTATAACTTATACTTATAAGTTATCCTTTTTATATGCCATCTTAATAAGCTAGATAACAAGTCAGTAAACTGAAATATCATTTCAGTAAACCAAAATATATTTCAGTATCCTGAAATCATCATTTCAGCAGATCAAAATCAGATATAGTAAACTGAAATGATTTTAGCAACCCTGAATCCATTTCAGTACCCTGACTTCTCAATTCAATCTACTACAAATATAATATAGTTTATTCCCTACCAAATTCAACAACTACGATTAAAATAAAGTAATTTCTCTTATTTTAATCTCCCATTTAATATTATTAATTAATTAATAATATTTCAAACTAATGATATTAACTTTTAATAACATTTAAGTCTAATATTACCAATAATATTTTAATCTAATATCCTTAGTCATATAAAGATATTTTAAACCATTTATTAATAAACAATTTATTTAATTACTTTTTCTTTTACTAATTAATTCATGTAAACCTTTTTAAAACACCATACACAAAATCACTCTTCACCACTGACCGAAATCCTTACCACAAATCTGCATGAACCTTACTTAAGGACCTCAAGTCATGGAATCATATTTTTCACATTTTTGACATTATATAATTAATTAAATCCATTTATCCATTTATCATCATTTAGATGAAAAATACCAAATCAGTCCCAAAACTTTTTCTTTTCTGGGATTTGACATAATATAGTTCCATATTGAACATATATTTTTCCCGGAATTTTAAAAATCCATTTACTATATTTAAATAGTCCATAATATCCAAATATTCTCTGATATTTCATAAATCGAGATTAACTCTAAAACTTCTGAAATTTATTCAGTATGTTTCTGTTATACACATGTACTTCCAGTAAATATTTTATAATTTTTGGACTTATACACAGAGAGTTATTCGGGTGGCTTCATACAAATAGTCCTTCACCGTAAAATCCATAACTCTCAAACCGTATGGCCAAAAATTCTCAAATTTTTACACAACCTTCATAAACATCTGATATTAACACTCCAAAGTTTTGCAGAATTTTTAAAGCACAAAAAGTGGACAAAAATACCCCCGTGTCAGACTGGTCCAAAATAGTACCTAGAAAATGGGACTGTTTTTACAAAAATTTACACCACGACTTTTAGAAATGTGATTTTTGAGTTCTACCACTTGGGTTTACTAGAAAACACATATATCTAGCACCTCTCTTTGACGGATCGAGAAAAGAATGCATAGATCAAAAACAGTAGATTTTTAAAGCACCCAAAAATTAGGTTTCATAAACTAGAAAAATAAAATTTTCTTTTCTTTTTGATTCAAACCAAATCAACACCCATTATGGGTAGATCCATACTTGAATTCAAGAAAAACACATAAATCATAGGGGTTTGAACATCCAAATCATAAACTCCCTTTTCGTCAAATAAGAAAAATAAAGGAAGAAAGCTTAGAGGAAAAAAATAGTATTATACCTTTCTTCTTCTTCTTCATCCATGGAGATTTTCTCTCCTTATTCCTCCTCTCATGGCTTCGGCCACTACCTCCCTCTCTCTTTCTCTTTCCGTTTCTCCCGTTCTCTTCTTTCTCCCTCTTGGCTCTCTATCTTTTATTTTGTTTTATGAGCTAAGAATGAAAATAAAACTTAAGAGATGAGAGAGAAAGAATTAAGGAAATAAGATATATTAATATATATATCAAAAATATCTACAAAACTCCTCCTTTTTCTCAACTCATTTAACCGGCTATGTGGCCTCTTCTCCTCCCACATTTTTTTTTACTAAAATGAGAGTAAAATGGAAGTTCTAGATTTTCTAGCATAGTCTAAATGATTAGATTACATCTCATCTTACCTACTCTTTCATCATGGCAAAGATAACTTGCAAGAAACAACTAAAATATTGGCCCATTAAAAAGATGACAACTCATGGAGTGGTTTACCTACTAAAGTTACATTCTCATTACATTCCCTCCCTTTCCCACTCTCTCATCCGGCCACATGGCCTCTCCATTCACCAACTTGGTTGTTAAACTAGCTTAATCAATTATTATAATAACCTTTCCAAGTGGCTTAACAATTGAGCTTGTAATTAAATGTTTAATGAGCTTGCACTTTTATTATTTTGCTTACTAACAAAATAAATTTGGGCTTCCAATTAAAATTTAATGGGCTTGCACTTTTATTATCATGCTTACTAAAAATTCGAACTTGGGCTTCCCCATTAATTCACTTGGGCCATTACTATATTTATCTTATACATGACCTCTTGGGCTAATTTAATAAATTAATTGCCCTTGAATTACTTTTATCTACAAGTCCCACACTAAAAATATAATTAGGCTTGTTTAAATAATATAACTCCCTTAGTCTATTAAATTTTAATTCTCTTGGACTCTATTTAAATTCTTTGACTATGACCTTATTATAGCCCATGACTTTTAATTCTATTCCATTCTACCCTTATCATTTAATTAGGGTTTCACTACACCTTTGTAAATAAATTACTTACTCATATACCTTTAATTCCATAACACAGTTAAACTTTGGTTATATCATTAATTATTTGAGATATATAAAATAAATCTTTTAATGTTAGTATATATATTTATATACTAATATTCTCCCATATTATAACCTCTTAGGTGATTTATTTATCACATCTAATATATATATTAGGTTACATAACTTAATTCTTAATTCACTTTTATATACAAAATAAATGTATACACATTATATAATGTATATTTATCTAATCACACACACATAATTCACATATAAATCAGTATACACCAAACATATATACTTAATCCTGAATAATTCACCACAATTTTAAATTCATAAAATTCCTTCCCGGAAATCTTAAATCCATTCACTTATTTTCTGTCTAGGTTCTAATATTGAACCTTAAATAAATTAATTAAAATTTTAAAATTTTTTCTAAATTCTCGGGTTGTCACATCAACACTCTTCCGTTAAAAATATTTACGTTTAATATTTGGCAACCTCGCGTGCACATCGAATAATCGATGAAAATACTTTTGTTAGTGCATAGACAAACTTACCTTTACATCCGTACCAAATACTTGGCATAGGATAACGTTAACAGTTCTATATCGAAATACTTGTAAACAAATCAATCAATTCTTCAAGACTTGTCTAGCCGAGTTAAAATAGGCATCGACTCTTTCTTTAAAACCATTCATGCATTTTAAGAATATGAATCATAGAAAACTTGGCTAACACGGAGGTTAGACAAGCGTTAAGAAAGACTTGCCTTCAAGCGTCTTCGAATATAATAGTCAATCAATTATCAGTCTTTAAAGGATCTACATGATATATTCACATAGCACACTGTAATTAGTTTACAAATAACTAACTTTATTGTTCTAACCAACTTCTTTCTCTTCTATGTCTTACTTGATTTTATTTCGTTAATAAAGTCCATTCGTCTTTCTATGCTTTGTTACGGCGTGTTTAACATTCTTACGTTATTAACCGACATTCAATCATTATTGGTGAAGTACCAACGTTGAACATCATTCACGGTTTACGTATTTCCTTCTTGCGTTCTTTGTTTAATTCTTATTAAAACATACTAAATCTTCTAACGTTATCACTTATAAGTGATTTAAGGTTAGCCTTTGTAGACACTCAAATTTTTCTGTACACCTATCACTGACATTGTAGGAGGACAGATTCGTATTTCAAGAGGGAACCCTGAAAGACAGTTCATATCCATTCCGGATACTACCGAAAGTTCGACATCAACCCCGGAACACACACCGGGAGTAACAATTCCAACCTCGGAGATAACCCCAAGACGTGCAGATCCAATACCGGAACACACATTGGAGAAGACCGATTAATCTCGGAGATAACCCCGAGGTATCCAGTCTCAGTCCCAATCATGGGAATAGCTACCAACTTTGGTGATCACCCCAAGGAATGCAGTTTCCACGATAACCCAGAAATGCTTGTTTCAAATGCAACCAGCTTCAATCTCGGTGCTCACAACGAGATACTCAGTACCAACTCGGAGATAACACTGGGAGGACATGCACACCTCAGAGATGACACTGAGGACCTTCAACAATTGCAGCAGTCCCATCTCAGCGAAGCTCTGAGCAACGTCTTCTTTATCAGCCCAAATCGGCGATAACACAGGTGAGGGGCAACATCGTCATATCGCCAACGCGATGCCACGTCATGTCGTCTCAAACATTTCATACACATATCTCTACACAACGACGTCCCACAAGAATCAAGGAAAACCAATCCCGAGTGACTATTGTGCGGGGTAACGGATAGAATTTGAAGCTTGAAGACCAGAGGGCATCTTCCCATCTTCAATGACTTCGTACAAACTCTAATCCCATGCCATTGTACAACTCTCGACAACGGCGGTCCGAAAAAGGTCTTGTATACCTCAATCTGATACATAGATTGCACTTCTGAAAGTTTGAACGGACATTACAGTGCTCGAGTACACGTACTACGAGACGACCTGAAACGACCCCAAAATAGGTCCATTCCATCCAACCCATTCTGAGTCGCCAAATACATGGTACAGAAAACAACTACAACTTTATTAATACAATTGTCGTGCAAGATACAACAACACTTAAACTGTGAGTTTAAATACAAATATATACCAACTGTGACTCATGTCCCAATCGTGGATAGCACCTCACAATGACACCTTACATAAAGGTATAGTCAAAAATTGTTTTAGAAATTAGAATCTTTGGGAAGTGCTCAAGGAAACCTTCGTACATGGGAGGCCATGCTTTTAGGTTATGGTAGATATCATATGGCCACAGAATTATCCTTGGTTGACCCAATAAACCCCAAAGAAAAACGAGAAGATTACTATCATATTCTTCCCAATGGTGAGTCTTCTCTTGACATATCATTATCTCCACTATCTCTAATTGGGAATTATACTCCAAACAAACACCAAGATTATATAGGTAGTGCTCGTATATATACTCAGGAAGTGGATGAGCATAACCGTGTCTTATGATGACACGAGGTTGTATGTCATTAGACATCTTGTATGATAGTGGCAAAACACCCTTCCAACGTTGGGTTCGCCTCACCCTATCTGATTCACCAAATATAACTACTAAATGATGACCACCATTCTATTCTCCTGTTACCCCCGCTCGACCCAACTACACTCTTATTACCTGAAAGGAATTGTGAAACAGAAGGGTGAGCACAACTAGCCCAGTAAAGAATATCATGACTAAAGATAAATAAATTATCAATAGCCTTCAACAGTAATAAATCAGAGATTTAGAACATATGGTAGATGATAAAACTTTTCAACCATAGTTGCAGCGGAACGAACAATCCATTAGAAGAGTCAAATAGACTATAAAGTCTATTATCTTCTCCATGTTAAAAGTCCACCAACAATGTTTTATCCCTGTAACATCAATCAACAATTCCTGTCCACAATCACATGTATAACTCATAATCGTAATTGTTGTTCTAAATTCCTTTTCTCATCCAGGACAAAGATAATTTTCATCACCTAAAACATCAAAGATCATGGTTATACCAAATCACAGTTCATGTTCATAATCCTACTAATAAATTCATCTTTGCACTACAGGCCAAAGATATTCATCAACAAGTTATCTTTGCACTACAGGCCAAAGATATTCATCAACAAGTCATCTTTGCACTACATGCCAAAGATATTCAACAACAGGTCATCTTTGCATTACGAGCCAAAGATATTCATCAACAAGTCATCTTTGCACTACATGCCAAAGATATTCAACAACAGGTCATCTTTGCATTACGAGCCAAAGATATTCATCAACAAGTCATCTTTGCACTACATGCCAAAGATATTCAACAACAGGTCATCTTTGCATTACGAGCCAAAGATATTCATTAGAAAATCATTCATCTTTGCACTACAGGCCAAAGATATTCAGTTATATCATCATTTAGGATTGAGGATGATGAAAAGTATTTTAAAGAAAATGAATCTAGTGAAACAAAAGAACAATTATTAAGGATTCGTACTTTAAACAATCCAAGTTCAAAAATACTTCATAAATAACCAGAGTGGAGTAAAATTCAAGAATGAAGACCAAAACATAGATCCAATCAAAGATAGGAATCATAACAGACAATCTTGGACACAGAAAAGAAAATTTAATTTTTCTATCAATAGTGTCGTATTCGTGAATAGTCTTGATATCGTGAATAGTCTTAGTATCGTGAATAGTAACTCCGACACCAAAAGATAGAAATTTCACAAAAACATCATCATGCTTCGTGAATAGTACTCGTGAATAGTACTCGTGAATAGTAACTCATGAATAGTAACTCGTGAATAGTAACTCATGAATAGTAACCCCGACATGAAAAGTTCCAAATTTGATAAAAATTTCCAACCAATATTTCGGCATAATGATATTGAAGAAATAATATCATTTTCGAATAAAATAACATCCCTTACAATCCCTTAAAATCACTTACCATCCCTTACCTTAAAAAGCGATGATTACATTTGGAATAACGCTGAACAAACTTGCACCGTATAGCAACACTCAAGATATCAAAATACTCACAAGAATACACTCGATAATATAGAGAGAGAAATAGAGAGAAAACTTCAGTTTCTGGTGTGATTTTCAATTCTAACCTAAGCACCCTATTTATAGGAAAATGCATAGAACACCAAAGTAGAAAATTTAATAAAATATTAATATTTATAAAAATATTATACGCACTCCTTGAAATCTGAACTTCTGCAATTCACATATGCTAACCTTCTAGAAAAAGTAAGAAAAAACGTTTTTCTTAATTAAAATAATTAAAACTTCAAAAATCAATTATTTTAGAACTTCGGAACTTCAATAATTCATAATAAATAGCCATTTTATCAGAAAATTTGAATCTCGCGCATTTTTATAAGAAATTCAATTCTCTACAACTTTGCAGAAGAAAGTTTTTTCAAATTCCAAATAGAAATTGACCGAAATCCACATACGGACGATTTTACAGGCTATAATAAAATTTCAGTCAAGAAATGGGGTCCACCAACACACAAAACATGTGTTAATCATTTAATGCAACAAAAATACTCTTCCTCCTCATATACTCATATATCACACATTCATTATAAAAATATCATCATTATTATATTATAATAATATAGTAAAATATTATTTTATCAGAAAAGATAAAATATCAATTTTCAACAATTGTCACTTTAAAAATTTTCTCCATCTATATCCACATAAAATGAATATTTTTCTTATCATATAAATAAATAATTAATTATTAACAAATAATATTACAGAATCACAAGATCGACAACAGGCGAGGTTCCCGGAAAGAGGGGCTTTCAATAAGGATTTCTCCTTCTTGGCAAGCATTGATTAGGTGACCAAACCTCTCCTTGATGAACTTTCTTGACATTGTCAATAATGCTATCTAATAATATTATTCAAATAATATGAATTATTGATCTGATAATGGAAAATACTGTGCAGTGACAATTATTGAAACAACCATAATATAAAATATCAACACAGCAATTATCGAATCAAAAATAAAATATTGAACAGTAATTACTATAACAATTATTGAGTAGTGTCTTCTTACGTAAGAATCAATAATTGGTACAATACTGTGTAAGCTTCTTGTGCAACAACGCGCCAGATTCTTGTGTTTTAACCACCGGGTATTCCAACAGTATTAATGGTAACAACTACGCCGTTATTTGTAAACAACTTATACTTGTCGTTTTCTTCATCCAATCGCTTTCCGTTATGGGCCCACAAAAGGTTGCGCCGTCGTATGAATATTCTCCGACAGGAAAAATATTCCACGACCAAACGAATATTCCCCGACAACAATGAGTATTTTATAACCACTTGCTTATTTTAAAAAAAAATTTATATATCCCCCTTAAATTTAACTTTTATCAATTTAACCATTTACTGAATACTAATTATAAGAAAAATTGAATACTTTTATTTCATAAAATTCGGGGTCTAACACGACCCGACCCGAGAAACCCGGAGAAACCCGGGTAGCCTCTGGTACACCTGCGGCCCAGCCGCAGGTACACTTGTGGCTCCACCCTCTATAAATAGAGAGCTTGGGATGGCCATTTCGCAAGAAAAAACGGCGAGGAAGCCCTGCCCAATTTGCTCTGCATTCACCCCATACAGAGTACTTTCTCATTTTAAACACCTGTGAGCTTATATATAGCTACTTTTGTACCTACAAAAGCCAGTGCTTACCCTTCTCATATATAGATGTCTTCTTTGGCAGCCCACTGTAAGCTTTCTCACACACTTTAAAGTCTTTCTCTTCATCTTTGCACACACCCTTCTTCACGTTGAGAGTCGTACTGCGTGTGTTTGCCCAAACTTCGGTCCGTGATTTTATTTCAGTTTGTATATACATATATTATATATATATATATATATATTTATATATATGGACTAACATTATCGAGTTATGCCTCGATTGAGCCTAAACTTGATGCGAGCGTTTATTCCTTATATATATATATATATATATATATATATATATTACACGTGTGTCGAACTTTGTTCGATGAGCCTGAACTTGATGCAGGCGTTTCTTGCTTTAATATATATATATATATATATATATATATATATATATATATATATATATATATATATATATATATATATATGAATCGTGGTCGAACTACATTCGATGAGCACAGATTTTACATCCTCAATGCGTTTACTCGCTTTTATATATATATATATATACTTATATATATGAATTGTTGTCGAACTCGCTCGATGAGCCTAGATTTTACATCCGATGCGTTTATAAAC
Source organism: Panax quinquefolius (assembly GCA_020205615.1). Lineage (NCBI taxonomy): Eukaryota > Viridiplantae > Streptophyta > Magnoliopsida > Apiales > Araliaceae > Panax > Panax quinquefolius. The sequence goes on from CM035165.1 coordinate 18,431,362, forward strand.
ATATATATATATATATATATATATATATTGTCCCACCGAGTTTACTTAAGTGGTGGTTGATCGCTTACTGACTTTCTTTACGTTTCGTCTGCTGGAGTTCACTTACGTGGCGCTTGATTGCTTTGTACTGACTTTATTTACATTTTGTCACTTTGAGTTCCTCCATGGCGATTGATAACTTTTACAACTTTATTTACATTTACGATCCCCATGGAGGTGCTTCGTGGTTGGTGATCATGTGCGTATATATATATTTTACTGACATTTATATATATACCGCTTACTCCTTTCATACAAATTATGTATCATATGCTTTAGGAATCATGTGATCACAGATTCAACCTATTGGATCTAGATTTGGTTCCCGTGATGGACATTTTCAGCTGTAAGCAGCTTGTAAATTATTCTGCGGTGTCTGAATTTCCTCAGATGGTTTCCATACCCATGAGGAAGTCGGCATTATTTTGTACATTATTTTCTCATAGATGCTTCGCATCTCGAGAATAAAATCAATCAAGCCGGATACTTAATAAAATAGAAGTATCAAAAGGTCTCAATTACTATTAAGCATCTGGGTTTGAAAAAACCTCTTTTATAAAACATCATTGCTATATCTTGCTAAAAACTGAATTTTTACATAAATTCAAACCCTGTGTATATATGTGCGAACGAGGCCTCGTACTACTTCCGAATAACAACACATTGACCCATACACACACACACACACATTCAGATAATAGTTTCTTGAAAAGAGGCTGTCACTGTGGTAACACGAATGTTGGGGGGTGCCTAACACCTTCCCTCCGCATAACCAAGTCCCCGGACCCTAATGAATCTCGGTTTCACCGACCCGTTTAGTAGTGTCACATCACTGGGTCAATGTGTAAACCTTTTCTCGGTTGTGTTGGTACAACCATTTAAAAAACCAACTGGCGACTCTTAACAGTCCATCGTCGACATTATACACGTTGGACCTTTTTCACTTGTTTTTTCAAACAAATCTCACCTAAAATAAGAACACCAAAGAACAAGTAACGGAAAGGGACAACTAAAAAATCCCTACGTCGACAGCCTTATTATGTACATTAAGTACCTTCATGTCTTACTATTGGTTTACATTCAATTTAGAATTAAAACCTAACTTGGTCAACTTTTCTACACTGCCGACGCTACGGCGCGACATTTTCTTTGTATAGTGGCGCTGCGATGTCACTTTCCAGGGGTTTTGCCCAGACTCGGCGCTGCGGTGCGAGTCCATGCACTAATTCTCGCGTTGTGGCGCGAGTCTCCAGACATTTCTAGTTTCTCTCGGTTATACACAAGCGCCAGCAAGCTGATAATTTAACACTTTGGGTTGGTCTTTGCTGGTAGCCATACCCACATGCAAGAATAGTTATGATGAGTTGGTTTTCCAATGAACTTCCTGGCTTCATAACTTATTCGTTTTACATCCGAATTTGCTCATTCAAAAGCCCACAACTCATAATTTACATACTCTAGGTGTTCGAATAATAATTTTACATTTCCGAATCCGTTAACTCGGAATTTATCTTTTCGTTCATTTTGAACGTTCGTTTATCATTTTCGAGCGTTCAATACTCGTTTTCTTCGTTATAAGTCGAAATTCGACGATTCTCGATTCCTAAACTCTTGAATACCCTATCTCACGTGTTGGCATTGAAAACTAACGTTTTCAAGTCACACGACAACTTTTGACCCTTAATCCGAGATTTTTAAGTTTTCGACGTTTAACGTCTATTTTCGCAAAATTCGCCATAACTTTGTTACTCATGTTCTATAAGCCAAATCAAATGGAACACTCCATTGATTCATCATCTACACCCTAACCAACCAATATGCACATACCCTAGCCATGATGGTTTTCAATTCGTCCAATCACAACTACGTTCTCGTTCATAACTTTCTACGGTTTTAACTTACGTAAACACTTATGATTTCTATTGGATCATGACTTATCAATGTTTTTGTTATTAATAGCCATCTTTATTCCTCCTCACTAAACATGCTCCACCAATCTACGATTCTCTACAAGAAAGAAATTGAAAAAGATGAAGACTATTGTTTACGAGAATATTACCTTTGTCGTTCTTCACATTTTTGATAAACGTCTTATGGTATGCTTGGAAGTAGCTTGATTATATGTTTCTAGCTCTTTCTCTCTCTCAATATGTATTGGTCAATCTTTTCAAAACACTAAATGATCAACCCTAGCCTTGTATTTATACGAAATCAACATGGGGGCAAAATGGTCAAAGAGGCCACCTCCTTAACCAACTTAGCCACTAAGTAATCACTTTACTTGGTGGCCAAGTGGCCGGCCCACCTCCTTTATGTATCATCCCATGGGTTTCCCCATGGATTTTACCCATCCCTTGACCCGCGGTTCAGTTTCTTGGATTGGGCTTGACTTACATTAAAATTGGGCCTTGACTTGGGCTTGCTTACTTAATTCATTGGGCTTGCTTTAAATCCAAGTCCAATTGGATTATACCAAATCCATAGCTCATAATCTAGTTAGAACTAATCGTATTCTATGCGTATAACTTTCGTATTCCCTTCGTCTAGTACTCATACAATATTCGTATTATAAGTTGTACTATTCTTTATACCATACTCATATTCAAACTAGTATAATACTCGTATCTCATACGTATAATAACCTAAATGTTTACACGCATTACATTTACCTTTCAGAAATCTCTTTTAGTAACCCTTAGATTTTACGTCCGCAAGCAAAAACTTCGTTTGCCATAATGGAAATATTATCAGATATTCCATTATATCTTCATATTCTATCATTACGCGTTTCTCGGAATTTCGAACCTACGTTCCGAACGAAATCGGATGAATAATGTTTTTACGGGAAAATTCTCGGAAAACATTCCTTTTCGTCCTGATAATTCAAAACAATTAATCCTAGCACATAGCCAGAATACTAACCACATCCACACATTCTAGGTCATAAAACGACCTTCAAACATCTTACTCACATAATTAATCAATTAAATTCATAATCCACATAATCAAATAAAAATTTAATTCATTAAAATCCGAAATTCTCAGGCGTTACATTCTTCCCTCCTTATAAGGATTCTGTCCCCAGAATCTCGCTATTCTTACATAAACAAATGAGGAAACTTTTCCTTCATTTTACTTTCGAGCTCCCACGTTGCTTCTTTAGCATCGTGGTTACTCCATATTACATTTACTAAAGGTATTACTTTATTTCTCAAGACTTGTTTCTTCTTATCAACAATTTGAATAGGAAGTTCTTCATACGTTAAGTCTTTTTCTACTTGAATAGACTCATATTCTATTACGTGCTTGTAGTCCGATTTATACGGACGCAACACTGACACGTGAAACACATTGTGTATTCTTTCCATTTCTGGAGGTAAAGCTACTTCATAAGCTACCTCTCCTACCCTTCTTAAAATTTCAAAAGGTCCTATAAACCTTGGACTTAACTTCCCTTTCTTCCCAAAATGTATCTTCCCTTTCCAAGGCGCCACTTTTAGAGAGACATACGATCCTACTTCAAACTCCCTCTTCTCTTGATGAGGATCTGCATAATTTCTTTATCTATCTTGAGCCACTACCAATCGGGTTCGTATTAGCTCAACCATGCCTGTCGTTTGTTGTACCATCTCAGGTCCCAACATTCACGTTCACCTACTTCATCCCAATAAAGTGGTGTTCTACACTTCCTTCCATACAACGCTTCGTAAGGCGGCATGCCTATACTAGCGTGAACACTATTGTTGTAAGCGAATTCTACCAAAGGTAGATGTTCGTCCCAACTCCCCTTGAAATCCATAACGCAAGATCTTAACATATCTTATAGCGTTTGAATTGTCCGTTCACTTTGTCACATCACTGGGTCAATGTGCAATACTTTTTTCGGTTGTGTTGGTACAACCATTTAAAAAACCAACTGGCGACTCTTAACATTCCATCGTCAACATTATACATGTCGGACCTTTTTCACTTGTTTTTTCAAACAAATCTCACCTAAAATGAGAACACCAAAGAACAAGTAATGGAAAGGGACAACTACAAATCCCGACGTCGACAGGTGGCGACTCTGCTAGGGACTCTAGTAAGAGGACTTAAGCCGCTATTACAATCTTTTCAAAACTGTTATCTGCTTGTGTGTTTATGTTGCATTTACATTTATGTTGAATGTGTACGAATGCATTTCCTTATTGCACTTAGTGCTTCACACCATATCTGCTTGTGATATTAGTGCTTCACACATGTCATCATTTTCATACGGTGAGACGCGATGTATGTGAATGTATGTTGTGTGGTCCCTCCACCAGGAGGCTATCCCGTTGGTGTTTGATTACTAGACTGTGGGAAGACCGATTCCCCGAGGCTCGTGAAAAACACCAACCAAATTCGCTCAGTTGAAAAGACCTGGATTAATTTCCGTTGAGTAAATTACGATGATTTGGGAACCTTCATGCCAAAATGCCGCGAGAGTAACCTAAGATAGGTCAGCCTCTGATAAACCCAAAACGAAGGAAAGTCTCTTCATGCTCTCTCATTTTAATTACTTGTAAACACAATTACCTGTAATTACATTCCATATATATCTCCATGTAATGAGAAATATGAAGAAATGTGTACACATACATATTTTAATGCTACAAACAGCTGACATCCATTTTGCAGGATAAAATTCCTAAAATGGACACATCACATAGCATGTTATTATACACATTCCCTAAAGACTAAACTATGCAAGTCTTTCGCAGGGAACCAATCAGACCTACTACCTGGTCAAAATCCAAAAAGGCTATAGGCCTACAGTCAATCATGTCGTCATTTGACCAGACTGACCTTAATCCAGTTTCTCGCAAAGAATTCGACGGATTAAGCAAACAAATGACAGATTTGGATGTTCTACTCAAAGAACTACACGAGTCTACTCAGGGTCAAAAAATACCCGTACATGCTGAATCCTCTACACGAGGGGGAACTCAGGTCATTACAATACCTGAACTGCAGTTGGATACGACCAATAAAACTCATGATGCTGCCCATCCCACTGGAGATCCAGACACCGGTGACATCAAAAAGAAAGTCCTCCAAATGGAAGAGACCCTTCGTGCTATCAAAGGAATTGGAACACACAGGAGTGTTTCATATGTTGACCTTTGCATTTTCCCTGGTGTTCATTATCCAGAAAAGTTTAAAACTCGTGACTTTGAAAAATATGACGGGTTAGGAGATCCTTATACACATTTGAAGGTGTTTATTAGAGAACTTGGATCTTATGCAGAGGACGAAAAGCTCAGAATGCAATTGTTCCGAAACGCCTAACCGGGCTTGCCTCGTTCGTGGTACACAAGATTAGACAACTCAAAGATCCATAGCTGGGAAGAGCTAGCACATGCTTTCCTCACTCAATACAGCTTTCAATCTCAGATGGCTTCTGATCGGTATCAAATTACCAAGATCAAGAAACAGTCTAACGAGTCTTTCAGAGAGTATGCTCAAATGTGGAGACGCCTGGCTGCCCAAGTTATTCCTTCCATGACAGGGTCAGAGATGGTCATGACTTTCATAGACATACAAGAAGCTCCTTTCTATGAAAGAGTTTTAGCCGGCATTGGCAAATCATTTTCTGAAATGGTCAAACATGGGGAGACGGCTGAGATGGGATTGAAGTCCGAAAAAATTCAAGACCTAGCTGCACTCAAAGCTGTTGCTGATCACATCCAATCTGAAAATTATGGAAACAACCCCCGGAGGGTCCATAAAAAGAAAGAGGAAGATGTTTCCCTGATACTACACGATCAAAAAGGCAATCATAACATGCCTATTCAAAGGAGAAACTACACTCCCTTTCAAGCATAGTCTGCGAACCCTCCAATACCAAAAGGTGGAGAAGTCAAACTGTGACGCCCCCAAAATAAGTATACATCACCCATCTTGAGTCGCCAGATACATGGTACTGAATACAAATACAACTTAATTATACAACAGTCATGTAAAATACGACAAAACATAGGTTGTGAGTTTTAATACAAATAGTGTCATCTAGACAATATCCACACTCAATGGAGTCCTCATTACATTTATTATCACACTATTTCACAGAATAGTGAGGACTACTAATGCACCATCTAGGACCATCATCTATTCCCCGACTAGTCCCAGCTACGTTCTCATTTCCTGAAGAGAACAATGAAAGCAAAAGGGTGAGCTCAACTAACCCAGTAAAAAATATTATGACTAAGATAATGCAGAATAAATTATCATTAGCCTTTAACAGTATAACAACTGATAGAATACAATAGACAACAAGTTTTAGATCAAAAACTGCAGCGGAATAAATAATCCATTAGAAGAGTCAAGTAAAATATAAAATCTACTATCTTCTATGATTTAAAAAGTTTTTCACCAACTTTATCGCTGAGACTCAGCTTAATAAATAATCCACATCATTAACTCATCCCTACACTACAGGCCAAGGATATTTTTAGTATCACGACCACGAATTATCCATGCACTACAGGCCAAAGATAATCGTGTTTTCATCAACGGTCCTGATCATGCCATAAAATAATTCATCTTTGCACCCTTAGCCGAAGAGAATCCATAGCCATAATCATACCAAAAACTGTCCATCAATGCACTACGGGCCAATGAGAACTTTTACCACATCATTTGTAACATTACTTATTCGTGATTACACAAGAATAATCCCCGGTCATAATCATAGCAAGTCCATCTATGCACTACAGGCCATAGATGACTTTCAACAAAATATAAACATGAGGATGATGACAATGATATAAGAATTCAATAAAACAAGTTCAAGAATTATTTTATCCAGGAATCAATAACGTCCAAATTGTCAACATGATACTGCTTTGTGGAGTAAAATTCAAGAATGCTTAGAAGAATATTTCAATGAAAAGATACTGGATGAAGCGCAAATATCAAGGATATTCCACTAGTTTCATGGAGTATAGAAGTCAAAACTTTAACCAAATGAGTATAACAAGGAATGGAATAACAAAAGAAATCACCAGGCATGCGATAGACCGCACAGGCAGGTTATTCCAACAGAATAATAAATAACGGAATCAGGTCCGACATAAAACGCACAGAGAGGATATTCCAACAGAATAATAAAGCCGGAATTAGGTCCCACGTAAAAGCATGCATGACGAGATATTCCAACGAATAATAAAAAGATTTTAACCAGGTCCTGCGTGAGACCTTGTGAACATGATGTTCCAAATGAATGATAAATAATAGAATAATGAAAGAATTTCACCAAGTATAGGGTAGCTCATGATCACAAAAGTTATTCCAACAGAATAATAAAGAATGGAATAACAGAAGTTCTTTTCATGGATAAGAAAGAAATAATACTCCCTACGAGTACAACAAATAATATTCCCTACCATAGAAGAAATTGGATATAGAAGTGGTGAAGTAGCAGAATACTTTTCTTCTTTCTCTCTATAATAATTGCTCTATAGCTTTAGTGAATTAGTGAGAAATGAAGGACGAATGAGCTTCTATTTATAGGAAAATATAGTTTCGATAATTGAACGTTTTGGGGCTCGAAAAATTACAGTACAATACCTTCCTCTTTTTCTTCATTTTTAATTTAGTCTTGCAAGTATTATCAAACTTGCACCACCTCCCCTAATAGTAAATAATGTGAATCAATAGTAAATCATGTGACTCAATAGTTCTAATCATGTGATAAAAATAATTACAGTATAGTACCTCCATCTATACCTCTATTTTTAACTTAGCCATGCAAGTATTATCAATCTTGCACCACCACCCCTAATAGTATAAGAATATGAATCAATAGTACCCCATGAATAGTAACTCATGAATAGTAACTCCGACACAAAAAGTGCTCTGAATACCCGAGTGAACAATATAACCTCCAGACATCAATTATCATCGAAATAGATGTCAATTTCCACTAACATTAATAATCCTAACACAATGGAACAATCAATTTCATTTTTAATCAACACAAATTATTCATCATTAATATTATAACTCACAATATTTAATAATCAGATCGTTCCCAGGAAAGAGGGGGCTTTCCGATAAGGATTTCTCCTTATTGGCATGCAATTAGGTGACCAAACCTCTCCTTGACAGAACTTTGTAGACATTGTCAATATTGTAAATAATAATATGAATAACTTTGTCGTCTCAATTATTGATTTAATAATAATAAATATTATGTAGATGATACTATAACAATAATTGAATCAATAATATGAGAGATATGATGCAGCAATTACTGTAGTAATAATTGAGTATAACTGAGTGACTTCTTACGTAAGCATCAATAATCAATACCGTGGTATCTTACTTATGCAACCACAGCAGACATTCTTGTACTTTTACTACCTGGTAGTTCAACAGTTTTAACGGTAACACTCTCGCCGTTATTTTTTTAAAAAGATAATTCTGTCGTTTTCTAACTACGACACTACTTCCGTTGTGGGGTACACAAATGATTGTGTCGTCGTACGGATATTCCCCGACAAAAAGAATATTCCCCGACCAAACGAATATTTTATAACAACTTGCATACTTTGCAAAATTTATAAATATTACCCACAACTATAACATTATATCAAATCCACACCATAATATATTAAAAATATTTCGAGAAATTTAAATCTTTATTCATAAAATTTGGGGTCTCACAATCTCCCATCCTTATGAAATTTTGCCCTCAAAATTTACGTGCGTACCTGGAATGCCGAAGAGATGAGGATACCCTGACTTCATTTCAGATTCTAACTCTTGAGGTATAACCTTTGAGTGTTGAATACGATTCTTCTTATCCAAGATTTTAACACGTATCTCCTCAAACGTTAAATCAGCCGCTATCTCGTCCGGTTCTAAATTAATAATGTGGTTCGGATCATCCACATATTTACGTAACCTCGATATGTAAAAAAAACATAATGAACACGTGACATATTTAGCGGTAAAACGAGTCTATAAGCCACCGTTCCTACTCGATCGAGGATTTCAAATGGGTCAATTAAATTGAGGGTTGAGATTTCCTCTCTTCGTCGATTCTTTCTTCTAGAATAACACCCTCTTGAACCTTCTTAATTCTTCACATTCATCAGCTCCGGGTGTGTAGCTTGAGCGACTTTAACTTTATCGATTAAAGTCGATTAATTCTACTCGTATATTCGTTATCTTCATGTGGGTTCCTAGAGTCTTTAACCCTATCTTCATCATTTGTAAGTTGTACGAAATTGGTCTTTGTGTTAACAACATCGTACTCGTAAACGCATACGATCTTCTACTCAATGCGTCAGCTACCACGTTCGCTTTCCCACGATGGTATTGAATGGTATGATCGTAATCTTCAACAGCTCGAGCCAACGTCTTTGGCGCATTTTACGTTCATTTTAGTTGAAGAAATATTTGAGGGTTTAAGAAATGGGTTTTGTACTGGGGTCAATACAAAATTCAATTTCACGCTCTGGGGTAGGCCAAGAAGTTCTTCGAGAATACGTCAGGAATTTATTAACAATAGAAATATCATTCAAAACTGTGACCCTCATCTAGGACTTGGATAGTACGTCACATTGATACCTATCAACTTGCCATCGTCATTCACGACGTCGCCTACAGAAAGTCTGGCTTCGGTGCATTCCACAAAAGAAAGTTAACAACGAAAGGACCGGGGCTCTTTATTTATGGCTTGATATGACAATGATTGACTTTAGTGGCTTGGTTGCTTGAATTCGCATAATAGGTTGGTTAGGAGTATGAAAGCTAACAACCTTACGAAAAGCATGATGAGTAGTTAACCAATCGTTTCCAAAAATCACATCAAAGGCAAGTATTTTCAAAGAGATAAGATCGACAGGTAACATTAAAGTGTTGATTTGAACAAGATTTATAAATAGTGGAGGTAACGAAGGTTTTTTCCAACTGAGTTTAAATAGATATATCAAAGTCTAACTTCTCCAGAGTTAACTTCAAACATTGAACACAACTAAGTGAAATAAAAGAGTGAGTAGAACCGGTATCTAACACGGTATAGACTTCGCAAGAGTTTATGATTAACGTACCCCGTGATAATTTTATTCAGGTTCCTCATCACGAAAAAAAACGCTCTCTCTTAAGCTACCGCCTTTGGCTTGTCTGAGACATCCCTTGGCATCACTATCCCAGCTGGACTTGACTTCACTACACGATAAAATCGAGCAAAATGACATTCTCTTCTTAAAATTTCCACTTCTATTATCTTGGCCATGATTACCACCGAAGTGGTTACCATTCTTGGCATGATAATTTCCCCCACGATGGTTATCATTGTTCTGATGGCCGTTGCCACCATTATGATTCTTATCGCGTTGTTGGTCGTTACCTTTTGGTTGAGCTAATTCAACGGTCTCCTATGCTTCATTGCTTATCTCGGCATTTTCAGATGCCATTTTCAAACACTGTCACAAAACAAGGGTTAATTAACATATCACATATTATCCCTATACTCTGACCGACCAATTAAATACCAAATAAACTTAGGTAGGTCATACTAGCAAAAGAATTCCCCGTCTCTCCCCTCCTAGTTCTTGTCTCACATCTCAGCCAGGGATCATATCCCAAAGCTTTGATACCAACTGTGACGCCCCCAAAATAGGTATACATCACCCATCTTGAGTCGCCAGATACATGGTACTAAATACAAATACAACTTAATTATACAACAGTCGTGTAAAATAAGACAAAACATAGGATGTGAGTTTTAATACAAATAGTATCATCTAGACAATATCCACACTCAATGGAGTCCTCATTACATTTATTATCATCTATTTCATAGAATAGTGAGGACTACTAATGCACCATCTAGGACCATCATCTATTCTCCGACTAGTCCCAGCTACGTTTTCATTTCCTGAAGAGAACAAAGAAAGCAAAAGGGTGAGCTCAACTAGCCCAGTAAGAAATATTATGACTAAGATACTGCAGAATAAATTATCATTAGCCTTCAACAGTATAACAACTGATAGAATACAATAGACAACAAGTTTTAGATCAAAAACTGCAGCGGAATAAATAATCCATTAGAAGTGTCAAGTAAAATATAAAATCTACTATCTTCTATGATTTAAAAAGTTTTCACCAACTTTATCGTTGAGACTCAGCTTAATAAATAATCCACATCATTAACTCATCCCTACACTGCATGCCAAGGATATTTTTAGTATCACGACCACGAATTATCCATGCACTATAGGCCAAAGATAATCGTGTTTTCATCAACGGTCCTGATCATGCCATAAAACAATTCATCTTTGCACCCTTGGCCGAAGAGAATCCATAGCCATAATCATACCAAAAACTGTCCATCAATACACTACGGGCCAATGAGGACTTTTACCACATCATTTGTAACATTACGGTCATGATTACACCGAATAATCCCTGGTCATAATCATAGCAAGTCCATCTATGCACTACAGGCCATAGATGACTTTCAACAAAATATAAACATGAGGATGATGACAATGATATAAGAATTCAATAAAACAAGTTCAAGAATTATTTTATCCAGGAATCAATAACGTCCAAATTGTCAACATGATACTGCTTTGTGGAGTAATATTCAAGAATGCTCAGAAGAATATTTCAATGAAAAGATACTGGATGAAGCGCAAATATCAAGGATATTCCACTAGTTTCATGGAGTATAGAAGTCAAAACTTTAACCAAATGAGTATAACAAGGAATGGAATAACAAAAGAAATCACCAGGCATGCGATAGACCGCACAGGCAGGTTATTCCAACAAAATAATAAATAACGGAATCAGGTCCGATGTAAAACGCACAGAGAGGATATTCCAATGTAATAATAAAGAGGCGAAATCGGTCCCAAAGAAACGCATGGCATGTGATATTTCATAGAATAATAAAGATGGAACCCGGTCCCAGTAGAACCTTGCATACGATGTTCCAACAGAATGATAAATAATAGAATAACAGAAGAATTTCACCAAGTATAGGGTAGCCCGCGTATACAGGTTATCCCAACAGAATAATAAAGAATGGAATAACAGAAGTTCTCTTCATGGATAAGAAAGAAATAATACTATCTACGAGTACAACAAATAATATTCCCTACCTTAGAAGAAACTGGATATAGAAGTGGTGAAGTAACATAATACTTTTCTTCTTTCTCTCTATAATAATTGCTCTATAGCTTTAGTGAATTGGTGAGAAATGAAGGAAGAATGAGCTTCTATTTATAGAAAAATATAGTTTCGATAATTGCACGTTTTGGGGCTCGAAAAATTACAATACAATACCTTCCTCTTTTTCTTCATTTTTAATTTAGTCTTGCAAGTATTATCAAACTTGCACCACCTCCCCTAATAGTAAATAATGTGAATCAATAGTAAATCATGTGACTCAATAGTTCTAATCATGTGATAAAAATAATTACAGTATAGTACCTCTATCTATACCTCCATTTTTTACTTAGTCATGTAAGTATTATCAATCTTGCACCACCACCCCTAATAGTATAAGAATATGAATCAATAGTACCCCATGAATAGTAACTCGTGAATAGTAACTCATGAATAGTAACTCTGACACGAAAAGTGCTCTGAATACCCGAGTAAACAATATAACCTCCAGACATCAATTATCATCGAAATAGATGTCAATTTCCACTAACATTAATAATCCTAACACAATGGAACAATCAATTTCATCTTTAATCAACAAAACTTATTCATCATTAATATTATAACTCACAATATTTAACAACCAGATCGTTCCCAGGAAAGAGGGGGCTTTCCTATAAGGATTTCTCCTTATTGGCGCGAAATTAGGTGACCAAACCTCTCCTTGAAAGAACTTTCTAAACATTGTCAATATTGCAAATAATAATATGAATAACTTTGTCGTCTCAATTATTGATTTAATAATAATAAATATTATGCAGATGATACTGTAATAATAATTGAATCAATAATATGAGAGATATGATGCATCAATTACTGTAGCAATAATTAAGTATAACTGAGTGACTTCTTACGTAAGCATCAATAATCAATACCATGTGCTACTATGCAACCACACGTATTACTTTACTTTTACTACCTGGTAGTTCAACAGTTTTAACGGTAACACTCTCGTCGTTATTTTTATAAAAAGATAATTCTGTCGTTTTCTAACTACGACAATACTTCCGTTGTGGGGTACACCAATGGTTGTGTCGTCGTACGGATATTCCCCGACAAAAAGAATATTCCCCGACCAAACGAATATTTTATAACAACTTGCATACTTTGCAAAATTTATAAATATTACCCACAACTCTAACATTATATCAAATCCACACCATAATATTTAAAAAATATTTTGAGAAATTTAAATCTTTATTCATAAAATTTGGGGTCTCACACAAACGCCTTCGAGTGTTCACACCCTTAGGGGACACCCTCGAGAACATTCTCACTCTTCTGACAACCCAAAAGAAAATTACGCATCTTCTTCTACCAGCCAGCTCTAGTGGACGGGGTTTTAATCCTACTCGGAAATGTGCTTATCATGTTGGGGCACCTGGACATGATACTCAGGATTGTTGGGCCTTGAAGCACAAGATCCAAGACCTGATAGACAACGGTGAGATCGTGGTAACCAAACCAGATCAACCTCACGTTCAAGACAACCCTCTTCCTTAACACAAAGAAGAAGAGGTCAACATGATCAATTGAAGCAATGGACCAAATTCCAATTTCAACTGTGAATCCTCCCAGACCCTCAAAGATGGTGATGACAAATGGGATTATGCCAAGTTTCAGTTCACAATGGAACGAAAGATGAAAGCTCTATGTAAGCAAATTGAACAATTGGCAGAAGTGGTGACTTATCAGCATCAAATGATACATCAATTAATCTGCCAGGAGCACGCCAGTCTCCTACCTCTTGTCATGAATATTCCCTCCTCACTTTCAGAAAATGAAATGCTGGAAGACAAAGTGGCAAAGAGAGCAAATGCCAAAGCCCGTTGGGATTTTGCCAACAAAAGGGAATTCACCTATTTAGGCCAACCTATGGAGGAAATCCTTGGATGTTAATCAATGAAGGAAGGATCGCCCCTTCACCTCCAATCAACCCCGATCGAGGATGGTACAACTCTGATGGAGTATGTCAATATCACTCCCATTCTCGCGGCCACATCACAGAAGAATGCTGGGCACTCTACCACCTCATCCAAAATCTAATTGACAGTGGTGTCCTGTACCTAGCGGACGATGATACTGTGTTACGTGCAAGTGAGAATGCATGTCCTACTAAGTGGAAGAGTGTGGTAGCGATCATATCTCTCAAAAGCGATGGGGCTAACAAATCACTCACAATGCCAACAATTCAACTCAAGGAAGCAACAATCCTTTGAAAGTGGCCGCTCCCGAGCCAATCAACTTGCCGTGCAGAGCACAATATCCTATTGTTAGCTTGCGCAAAGTTCCGTGGAATTATGGAGAAGGTGAAGGATCCACCTCACATACAACTGTTACAGTGTTGAAGGAAAATCCATTGTATCTTCCCCAACGGGTGATGAAGCCTACCATCAAATCAAAGGGGAAAATAACCATGTAGAAGATTGAAAAATTCCTCCGTACTATGGGTCATAACGAAGCCAAGGTGGTTTTAAGCTTAAAAGAAGCTCCACAACAAATATCAATTTTGGACTTGGTCCTAACTTCCAAGAATCACCGGAATATCTTGCTTAAAGTTCTAGAAGAAGCCTATCTACCAACATCAGTTGATATGGAAAAATTTCAACATCTGGTTGATCACATTTTCAATAACAATGTGATATTCTTCATTGATGATGACATACCGCCCGAGGGGACCGGTCATTGCAAGCCGTTACACATTGCGGTCTTGTCCTTCGGATACATGCTAGCCGGAGTCTTGATAAATGGAGGTTCATCTCTAAATATCTATCCATACGCTACCTTGGTGAAGATAAATATCAATCTCAACCAAATCCGGAGCAGCCATACGGTCATCAAAGCTTTTGACGGAGCTCGCCAGAATTCGGTCAGAGTAATTGAACTGCCAATCGAAATTGGTGCCCACACATTATGCGTAACTTTCCATGTGCTCAAGATAGATTCGGGATATAACCTGCTCTTGGGACGACCATGGATCCATATGGCAGAGGCGGTCCCCTCCACCTTTCATCAGCAACTGAAATACATTATCAACAATAGCCTAGTCACGGTCAACGTTGAACCAGAGTGTCCTCAACACGGGGACATGCCATTCATCAATGCCAATGCAGATGTTGAACCGGTCAGTTTTCATGCCTTAGAAGTAAGCAATACCCAATACCATGCTATTGGAATACCATTACCCGAACCCAAGATTTCTGCCGAGGTAATGTCGGCTACTCAAGAAATGATGTCATTGGGTCATAAGCCGGGACAAGGGCTGGGTAAAGATCGCCAGGGAATCAAGTACCTAATTCGATTAACCAAGCAAATTGGAATAGTTTGGGCTAGGTACATTACTCGCTAGTTCTAGTCATAGGAATCCTCATAAGCATCAATGATTCCTTGACTTCAAGCACGCGGCGTTTATCTTCGCCTTCAAACTCTGAGCCGCACAATCTCCTGTAAAGGTGCCAGCCAATGTAATGGCTATGTTATTTCCCAAGCCGGTACTGGTGAAGGAGAAAGAAGTCTTTGTTCCAAATTCCGCAGTGGAAGAGGAGGAAAGAAGAATCAAGCAAGACGTCATCCGACTGATGTCGGGCATACGCATCATTGTGCATGATGAATATACCAACAGATACACCCCAGACGATGATTTCCCAGACGTAATGGCCATCATTCGGGATAGGGAGGATGATGACAATCCCTCCATCACTGCAGTCCACCTGGACTTTGCCCTTGCTTAATTGGGCGGCAAAGACTTGCATTGGTCGTCAAGGGTAAATCGGGCAGAAACTCTTTCTGCCCTATAGATATAATAACTGCTTACTTTTCTGTACAGTATTAGCAGTTTATTTTGTCAGTATATGCTAACACTGTGTATAATCAAAACATTTCATATATACTAAGTGAAAGCATATTTTGTTTCAGGACCCTGAATTTAGATGTGCATGTACTTGCTGATACGGTGCCTCTTCTCCACAAGGATTGTACCTTTGATGTAGAGATGAATTCAGCCTTAATGGAAATATAGGATGACATTGAGGTGCCTCCAAAAATTCAGGAATGGGTCAAAGACAAACCTAAACCCAACCTTGACCAAACCACTTCTTTCAATCTCGGAACCTTAGAAAGCCCTAAGTTAATCCAGATTGGTTCATACCTTACGCCAAACCAACAGAATGACATGGTTACGCTATTAACCAAATTCTAGGATATGTTTGCATGGTCTCATGAAGACATGGTGGGTTTGTCTACTGATATTGTCCTTCATCGCCTTCCCATTAAAGAGGGATTTAAGCCAGTCAAGCAAAAGCTCAGGCGATTGAAACTTGAGTGGAGTTTAAAAGTGAAGGAAGAAATTATGAAATAATTTCAGGCTGGCATCATCATGGTGTCCACATATCCTGAGTGGATATCTAACATTGTTCCCGTGCCTAAACCTGGAGGGAAGGTGCGAGTTTGCGTGGATTACCGGGACTTGAACAAGGCTTGCTTAAAGGATAGCTTTCTCGTGCCATTTATCCACATTCTCATTGATAATCTTTTTTCGTCGACATGTACTCCTTTCTTGGATTGCTTTATGGGTACCATCAGATCATGGTTGCTGAGGAAGATCGTGAGAAAACTGCTTTCATCACGCCTTGGGGAACCTTTTGCTATAGACGGTTGTCATTCGGCCTTATGAATGCTGGAGCCACCTATCAGTGAGCTATGATGGCTCTTTTCCACGACTTAATTCACAAATAGATCGAGATCTACGTGGATGACATTATTGTAAAGTCCCGGAAAGAGGATGACCATCTAGACCATCTCAGAAAGTTGTTCAATAGGTTGCGTAAGTACAACTTGAAGTTGAATCCAACCAAGTGCGCCTTTGGCGTTAAATCAAGCAAGTTGCTAGGATTTCTAGTCAGCCACAAAGGGATTGAGCTGGATCCTGCGAAAATCCAGGCCATCACGGAAATGTCCATTTCTCAGACAGAAAAGGAAATACGGGGATTTTTGGAAAAAATCAACTTCATTAGCAGGTTTATCTCTCAACTCACAACAACCTATGATGAGCCAATCTTCAAGCTATTAAGGAAGAACTCCTCCATGAAATGGAATGATGAGTGTCAGAATGCCTTCCTCATAATAAAAAAATAGCTTGTCAAAGCTCCCGCGTTGGTACCACCCAGGGATGATGTTCCCCTGTTCATGTACCTGTCTATAAGTGACAATGCCATGGGTTTGCATCTTTGAGACGAGAAAAGGCGATAGAGGCCAAGAACGAGCTATCTATTACCTCGAAGAAAAGATTCAAAGACGAAGAACACAAGTACACTCTGATCGAAAAGACATATTGTGCTTTAGTATGGGCTTCCATGAGGTTACAACATTACCTCCATGGTCACACAACCCATCTCATATCCCGCGTGGATCCTCTTAAGTACGTGTTCAATAAACCCATGTTAAATTGTCGACTGTCCAGATGGCAGTTGATCCTACAACAATTTGACATCGTATATGTGACTCAAAAGTCCATCAAGGGTCAGGGAATTGCTGATCAACTAGCCACCACACCTTCAGGGGACTTTAAACCCTTGGAAACATACTTCCCCGATGAAGGAGTAATGGCGATTCAAAGAACACCATCGATCTGATACACGCCAAGACATGGAAGATGTATTTCGATGGAGTTACATTAATGTGGAAGGTCTTTGGGCTGTAGTAGTTCTAGTATCTCGATGCGGGGGGAGCGAGATCCGTTGCCGCCAAATTACAGTTTGTCAGCACCAACAACACAGCTGAGTATGAAGGATGTCTCATGGGGCTCAAACTTGCCCGGTCAATAGGCATCAGGTGGTTAACTGTCTTTGGAGATTCAGAGTTGGTAATTAGATAATCTACCAGAATCTTTCAAACCAAGGAACTACATTTGCTGCCCTACCATTGAAAAGTTTTACAGATGGTTTTGGAGTTCGAAGCAATCTCTTTTCTACACATTCCTCGTAATAGGAACGACTTTGCGGACGCGTTAGTAACTTTGGCCTCCTTGATTTGCATATCAGACAAGGAACACTTGCCAAGCATCACAATTGCCCTGCACAAGGCCCCGGCCTATGGGAACTACGTTGGAGAAGTATCGGGTGAACTACCTCCCATCCAACATCCTTGGTATCAGCATATCAAGGAATATCTACGAGATGGATCTACACCCGCTGAGGCGAGCTCGACTGTGAAAAGGCGGATCCATCGAATTGCTATGAAATTCTACCTGAGTGGAGATGCACTCTACAAAAGAGATGCAGGACTAGGTCTCCTCAAATGTTTAGACAAAGATTAAGCCCAAAGGCTTATGGATGAAATCCACGGTGGAGTCTGTGGCCCCCATATGAGTGGCCCCCTCCTTGTCAAGAAAATCCTCAAGACAGGACATTATTGGCTATCTCTCAAAGCTGATTGCAATGACCATGTCAGAAGATGCTATCAGTGCCAGATTCATGGGAATGCTATACATGCCCCTCCAAGGGAACTCCACAACATGAGTTCACCGTGGCCCTTCTCAATGTGGGGAATGGATGTTATTGGACCCATTGAGCCTAAAGCCAGTAATGGACATCGATTTATCTTCACCATGAGCGACTAGTTCACCAAGTGGGTAGAGGCAGCCTCCTTCCCCAGGGTTACCAAAGAAGTCATCATTGCTTTCATCAGAAACAATGTCATTTGTCGATATGGACAACCAGAGGTGATTGTGTTAGACAATGCTAAGAACCTCAACAACAAAATGATGGAGGAATTATGCGATGAATTCTACATCAAACATCTTAACTCAAGTCATCTATCGTCCAAGATGAATGAATGTCTTTGTGAAGCGGCTAACAAAAACATCAAGAAGATTATGCAAAAGATGTCCGCCAACCACAAAGATTGGCCTGACCTATTGCCTCTTACCTTGTTAGCCTACAGAACCTCAATGTGTACCTCCACTGGGGCAACCCCCTACGCATTAACCTATGGGATGGAAGCAATGCTCCCCATAGAAGTTGAAATGGAATCCCTCAGAGTGTTGATAGATGCTCAGCTGGATAAAGACCAATGGGTATAAGACAGGTATCACCAATTATCTCTAATAGACGAAAGGAGAACTGCGACTATCTTCCATGGACAGTTATATCAGGAAAGGATCGCCAGATCCTACAACAAAAAAGTCCGGCTATGGCAGTTTAAACAACATGACTTGGTTTTGAAGAAGATCATTGGCAACCAAGATCAATCTAAGGGAAAATTCGCTCCTAACTGGGAAGGCCCATTTGTTGTCAAGGAAGTATTGATAGGAGGCGCTCTCAGATTGCAAGAAATGGACGGCGATGAATTTCCACAACTCATCAACTCAGACGCCGTGAAACGGTACTATGTCTGAAGTAACCATCAAACAGACATCCTGGTGTTTGACCATCAGATCACCAGTCATTCTGGTTATTTAACCCTTTACCACATACAACTCTTCCACACTTTGCCCCTCAGAGAAACATACTTTTCAAGCCAGCAGCCTGGCTTCTCTGCATTCCTACGACTTAGGTCATCCCGCTACGGATTGAACCTCTCGCGTTTGTAGTTGTGCTACCCATACATGGGATCAAACTTTTCATACCCAAAGTTTATCCTCAACTTAGGATTAAACTTTCTCCTCCCCGCAATCTGACCTGCACATGGGATCACGCTTTTCATCTCGCCCTGAGGGACGAACTACGTCGACCTGATCTCCTCTTTAATAGGAGTACGTAGGCAACCATGTTACATGGCCCGGTCTCAATAAAATAAAAAAAAACAAAAACATTTATACCCTCTTCTCCTTACAAAAACAAATTCCTACACCATTTCTGCCACATACAACGTTGAACCTCTTACACCAGGTTCGAACTACGCAGACCTGATCTCCTCTTCAATAGGAGTACGTAGGCAACCATTTATGGTGCGGTCTCACCCCCTACCAAAACACAAACCATTGTCAACTAGTACTGGGATCATCTATCAATCCACTACATTTCATTGACTTCAGACCAAAGGGATGGAATTACCTGAACTCCTCCCAAATAGGAGATTCAGCGACCATCTAAGCTGCGGTCATACCTTGAAGAGCAACACCAATCCATAAGAGATGGAATTAACTAGGCTTCTCCTAAATAGAAGTACTGGAGACCATCTTTGGTGCGGTCAATCTCAGAGAGGAAAGCCACACTCCTCTCTACATTTCCATACAGAAACCAGTCCCAAGACACCAAAGATGGTAGGGATACATACAGATCGATGATCCATTCTGAACTATCCAGAGATAACTCAATGTCCATCCACCTAGGAGGAATTTAGAATACATCAAGATCCTAAGCCCTGAAGCAGCAGGCAAAGTATCAAGCAAGTAGCAAAGCATATCTAAAAGGGAAGTGATCCAAAAATATATTTCCCTGTCATATATATAATGTTGTTTGATATATACAATTAAACTATACATGACAAATGGCCAAGCTAGTCTGTTCAAGAAAATACAAGCTCATCTACAAGTCAGGGTATATGCGAGCTAACAAGCCCAACATGGCATCCCTCTCGAAAGAAGGAGGCGAAGCTGTGGTCTCCTGTACGAGAATATCCACACGACCCAATAGATCTGCAGCCATCTGCATGGTGACCATATGCTCATCAATGTAAGCGCTCATCTCTACGATCATGCTAGTGGTAAGGGACCTCACTGCAGTACTATCTGTGACGGCTACATCCCAGGAAGATATGGCACTATCCTGCTCAACTATCACTGCATCTCTGGCTGATCTGGCCTCATCTCGCTCAACAACAGCGACATCTCTGCGAACTAATGCCTCGTCTTTCTCTAATAGGGTCGCGTCTCTCCCATCAAGGGCAGTCAACATCAAACATCGAGCATGATCTCTCTCGAAGGTCATCAGATGAAGATTCTGCTCAAGGTACTGTGCTAAATACTGAATCACAACAGTACTAGTACTGGGAGAATCTGGAGGAAATGCTGGCAACCCAGCAGCGGGTTCCTCCTCGATGTGGGAATCGATGTCCTCCATGGGCTCTACATCATCTGACTCACTATCCGGTACTGTGGATACTACTGCAGTCGATAAAATCTCTATCTCCATCCATGCAGAATACTCTACAGAACAACCTGGATGATTAATAGAAAAATCAGCAATCTCACACTGATCCCAACATGCATACACACGAGATCGGTCCTCTGCTGAAAGAATATGAGAAGCTGAATGCTGACCTATCGCCCCCTCGAAAGGATAAAAGTCCTGAAACTAGTCAAAATGCGACATCATGGCCAGCGGGTGATAAGTAGTCACACCCCTCAAGCCAGCCAGAGGGAGCTAGTCCATGCCCGAAGCGTGAGTAATAAAGCTGTAAGGTGAGCTAAGCCCTGAACACGACAATATGACAAATAGATCTCTGATATCCGCCAAAAATGTGGACCAAGACATAGCATCTATACACTCAGATGGCTGAAAGGAGTATGACATGGCTATATCATGGGTGAACCAGTACCCATGTCGTCTAAGAGTCCCAATCGATCTCAAGTGGGACATAAACCAGACATATAGCATGACCGAGCTACCCGTGAACACTCCTGTTGGATAAGTGCAGCAGTAGGTGGCTGACCGCAGGGTCTCTGCTATAATCATAGGAATAATGGTGCGACCCTCCCTGAGAGCTTTCACTGCTATGATGACACCAATGTCTATCTCATCCATGTATCGTGGCATATAGACATAAGATAGTATGCATAATAGCAATACATCAACCCTGGCTAAACGCCAATGCTCCTCCGATGCGGTGAAATCCCCAGAATATCGTGAATAACTATCCTTAGAGCCAAATCTGTCAAACAGAAAATGCTGGGTATAACATGGCTCGATGTAAGCTCATCCTGCACCATTCTGTACCTCAATCCAGCTAGGGTCATGAACCGTCGACTCATGTCCCCCAAGGCCATATGCACGCAAGGTCTGTCCAGCGGCAGCATCGTCAATCGTGCATACTCCTCTAGAGTAGGAGTCAACTCATGGGTGCCAAATCAGAAAACCTGCCTATCCGATACCCAATGCTCTAGCATGCCATCTGTGACGCCCCCAAAATCGGTATACATCACCTATTCTGAGTCGCCAAATACATGGTACAAAATTCAAATACAACTCAATTATACAACAGTCGTGTAAAATACGACTAAACATATGCTGTGAGTTTTAATACAAATATTGTCATCTAGACAATATACAAACTCAATGGGGTCCTCATTATATTTATTATCACACTATTTCATATAATAGTGAGGACTACTAATGCTATTATCTGGACCATCACTCTGTTCCCCGACTAGTCACTGTTATGTTCTCATTTCCTGAAGAGAACAATGAAAGCAAAAGGATGAGCTCAACTAGCCCAGTAAGAAATATTATGACTAAGATAATGAAGAATAAATTATCATTAGCCTTCAACAGTGTTAAACTGATAAAATATAACAAACATCAAGTTTAACTGCAGCGGAATAAGCAATCCATTAGAAGTGTCAAGTAGAGAATAAAACCTACTATCTTCTATGATTTAAAAGGTTTTTCATGACTTTTATCGCTGAGACTCAGCTTAATTGATAATCCACATCATCCCTGCACTACGGCCAAGGATATTCATTAGTATCACAACCACAATTTATCCATGCACCACAGCCAAGGATATTCTAGTATTCATCAATGGTCATGATCATGCCAACATTTGTCCATCAATGCACTACAGGCCAATGAAGACTTTTTCCACATCATTTGTAATATTACGGTCATGATTACACAGAATAATCCTTGGTCATAATCATACCAAGTCCATCTATGCACTACAGGCCACAGATGACTTTTAATATAATATAAACATGAGGATGATGACAATGATATAAGAATTCAATAAAACAAGTTCAAGAATTAATTTATCCAGGAACTATTAACGTCTAAATTGTCAACATGATACTTCTTTGTTTAGTAAAATTCAAGAATGCTTAGAAGAATATTTCCATGAAAAGATACTGGATGAAGCGCACATATCAAAGATATTCCACTAATTTCATGTAGTATAGAAGTCAAAACTTTAACCAACTGAGTATAATAAAGAATGGAATAACAAAAGAAATCACCAGGCATGCGATATTTGCGCATGCATAAATGTTATAACAACGTAAATAATAAATAATAGAACCAGTCATGCATAAACGCATTGCCAAGCGAATATTCCAATGAATACTAAATAATGGAACCAGGTCATGCGTAAACGCATTGACAAGATATTCCAATAGAATAATAAATAATGGAACCAGGTCATGCGTAAACGCACAGACAGGATGTTCCAACAGAATAATAAACAACGAAACCTTGTCATGCATAAACGCATACGAGACGTGATGTTCAGCAATGAATAATAAATAATGGAACAATGAAGAATTTCACCAAGTATAGGGTATCCTCACAGATATCAAAAGTTATTCCAACGAGAATAATAAAGAATGGAATAAAAAAGAATTTCGCTAATAAGAAGAAGGAATACCCCTAACGAGTACAACAAATAATATCCCTTACCGTAAAAGAAGAGTATTTTGACTAATAGGGCGAGGATATACTCAAAGAAAACTTGCACTATGCTCAAAGCTTTCTTAAACTCTAAAGAAATACGCTCAAGATTATAGAAGAAGAACTCTCTCTATTGTTTCTCTCTCTAGAGTTTCAAAGAAATTAAATAAGAAATAATGAAGGAATGAGCTTCTATTTATAGAAGAATGGATCGCATAGTAACTAATTCATGAACGGTCGGATTGATTTACTTTAAGCGGACGGTCCAGTTGGTTTACAATAAAATATAATATATTTATTTATAATCTAATAAAATGAATAACTTTATAAAAGTATTCTATTTTATATAAAAAGATTTTACTATGCAAATACTATGCAGTACTTATGCAAACACTATACATAATAAAATATAATATATTCTAATTATTTTCTAATAAAATGTATAACTTTATAAAAGTATTCTGCTTATATATAAAAAGATTTTACTATTAGTCTAATAAAACGAATAACTTTATAAAAGTATTCTGCTTTATATAAAAAACTTTACATTTTATTACATTAATAATACTAATAAAACAAAACTCATCATCATTATTATAATTCACAATATTAATTGACCGTGTCGTTCTCGAGAAAGAGGGGCTTTCAATAAGGATTTCTCCTCATTGGTAGCCTTTTATTAGGTGACCAAACCTCTCCTCGATGTAACTTCTACAGACATCGTTAATATTTCAAATAATAATATTAATAACTTTGTCATCTCAATTATTGATTATAAAATATTGACAATAATTGAATCAAATAACGTGAGATACTACGCAAAGTGATTCTTCAGTAATAATAATTGAACAAAACCGAGTGACTTCTCATGTAAGCATCAATAATCAATACCGTATGTCTCTCTTGTAACTACGCCAGACATTGTACTTTTAACAAGATTGTTTCAACAACAACCAGAAAACTTCCACCATTATTTTTATAAAGTATTTTTGTCGTTTTCTCAATCCGGCTGATAATTCCATTAATAGGGTCCACCAATGATTGTGTCGTTGTAAGAATATTCCTGTTAAAACGAATATTCCCCACCAATCGAATATTATATAACAACTTGCGTACTTTGCAAAATTTATTAATATTACCCACAACTATAACATTATATCAAATTCATTCCATAATATTCAAAAATAATATTTATAGAAAATTCATCTTTATTCATAAAAGTTGGGGTCTTACAACCTCCCCTTCTTATAAAATTTCACCCTCGAAATTAGGGTACGTACCTGGTATGTCGAAGAGGTAAGGATACCTTGATTTCATTTCAGATTCTAACTCCCAAGTCATTTCCTCAACATCGTGGTTTCTCCACAAAACTTTGACTTGAGGTATAACCTTGAAGCGTAGAATATATTCTTTCTTATCCAAGATTTGAACAGGAATCTCTTCATACGTCAAATCTTCCGCTATTTCGTCCGGTTCTAACTCAATAATGTGGTTCGGGTCTTCCACATATTTACGTAACATAGATATGTGAAAAATGTTATGAACACGAGACATACTTGGCGGTAAAGCGAGTCTATAGGCCACCGTTCCTACTCGATCGAGGATTAAAAATGGGTCGATGAATCGAGGATTGAGCTTTCCTCTCTTTCCAAATCTCGTAACTCCTTTCCATGGAGCAACACGTAACAACACATGATCTCCTATATCGAATTCCACGTCCTTTCGATGAAGATCAGCATAACTCTTTTGTCGATCTTGTGAGGTTTTTATACGTTGTCGGATTGTTTGAATGTTTTTCGTAGTCATACGTACCAACTTCGGTCCCAACAACGTTGCCTCACCCACCTCATCCCAGCATATTGGAGAACGACACTTTCTTCCATACAACGCCTCAAATGGAGCCATGCCAATACTTGCTTGATAACTGTTGTTGTGGGAAAACTCCACCAATGGTAAGAACTTATCCCAACTTTCCTTGAAGTCAAGGACACAGAGTCTTAATAAATCTTCAAGAGTTTGAATAGTCCTCTTTGACTGTCCGTCCGTCTGAGGATGATATGCTGAGCTAAATCATAAATCTGTACCCATAGCTTTCTGCAAACTAACCCAAAATCGTGAAGTGAATCTTGGGTCTCGATCAGAAACTATGGATACTGGCATACCATGTAGTCTTACAATCTCGTTTATATACATATGAGCAAGACGTTCAAGTGTATAAGTTTCTCGTATCGATAAGAAATGAGCAGACTTGGTCAATCTATCAACAATGACCCAAATCAAATCTATACCTTGAGAAACGTTAGGAAGACCGGTAACGAAATCCATGGTAATGTGCTCCCACTTCCATTCTAGAATTTCAAGTGGTTACAATGGACCTTTTGGTACTTGATGCTCCGCTTTAACTCGTTGACAAGTTAGACACCTTGAGATAAACAACGCTATCTCTCTTTTCATATTGCTCCACCAAAATGTATGACGAATATCATGATACATTTTGGTACTCCCAGGATGGATTGCAAACGGTGTGTTGTGCTCCTCCATCATGATTTTATACTTTAAATCAAGGTCGTTAGGAACACAAAGTCTAGAGTTGACTAGAAGTATTCATTCTTCATCGATTCTTGCTTCCGGCATAGCACCTTCTTGCACTTTCTTCCTCATACGCGCCGACTCCAGTCCAGTAGCTTGGCGACTTTAACTTTATCAATTAAAGTCAGTTCTACTCGTATATTCGCCATCATCACATGGGTCCCTGGAGTCTTTAACTCTATCTCCATCCTATGCAAGTCACATAAAATGGGCCTTTGTGTTGACAATATCGCACTCGTACTGGCATATGATCTTCTACTCAATGCGTTAGCTACCACGTTCGCTTTTCCAGGATGGTATTGGATGGTATGATCATAATCTTTCAACAGTTCAGGCCAACGTCATTGTCGCATGTTGAGTTCCTTTTGAGTGAAGAAATATTTGAGGCTTTTAAGATCCGTAAAGATCTCCACCTTCTCCCCATATAAGTAATGCCTCAAAATTTTAAGTGCGAAGACAACAGCTGCTAACTCTAGGTCATGAGTAGGATAATTCCTCTCATATTCTTTGAGTTACCTTGAGGCATAGGCTATGACTTTCCCATGTTACATGAGAACACATCCCAACCCTTTGCCCCAAGCATCACTGTAGATGACAAATCCCTTCGAGCCAGATGGTATTGTCAAAACAGGTTCTGAAATGAGTCTCTTCCTGAGTTCTTGAAAACTCTTCTCACATTCCTCGCTCCAACCGAACTTTGTATCTTTCCGAGTCAGCCGAGTTAAGGGAGTAGCGATTCGAGAAAACCCTTCCACGAATCTCCGATAATAACCAGCTAATCCGAGAAAGCTACGTACTTCGGCCAGTAATTTAGGTTGCTCCCAACTTTGAATAGCTTCAATCTTTGCCGGGTCAAAAGATATTCCATGACTTGATATACGTGCCCAAGGAATGCTACTTGTGACGCCCCCAAAATAAGTATACATCACCCATCTTGAGTCGCCAAATACATGGTACAGAATTCAAATACAAACTTAAATATACAACATGAGCTGTGAGTTTTAATACAAATATTGTCATCTGGACAATATCCACACTCAATGGACTCCTCACTACATTTATTATTACACTATTTCACAGAATAGTGAGGACTACTAATGCACCATCTAGGACCATCACTCTATTCCTCGACTAGTCCCAGCTACGTTCTCATTTCCTGAAGAGAACAATGAAAGAAAGGGTGAGCTCAACTAGCCCAGTAAGAAATATTATGACTAAGATAATGCAGAATAAATTTTCATTAGCCTTTAAAAGTGTTAAACTGATACAATATAACAAACATCAAGTTTAACTGCAGCGGAACAAGAAATCCATTAGAAGAGTCAAGTAGAGAAAAAAATCTACTATCTTCTATGATTTAAACGGTTTTTCATCACTTTTATCGCTGAGACTCAGCTTAATAAATAATCCACATCATCAAATCATCCCTGCACTACAGGCCAAGGATATTCTATAGTATCACGACCATGAATTATCCATGCACTACGGGCCAAAGATAATCGTGTTTTCATCAATGGTTCTGATCATGCCATAAAACAATTCATCTTTGCACCCTTGGCCAAAGAGAATCCATAGCCATAATCATACCAAAAACTGTCCATCAATGCACTACGGGCCAATGAGGACTTTTTCCAAATCATTTGTAACATTACGGTTATGATTATACCGAATAATCCCTAGTCATAATCATACCAAGTCCATCTATGCACAAAAGGCCACATATGACTTTCAACATAATATAAACATGAGGATGATGACAATGACATAATAATTCAATAAAACAAGTTCAAGAATTAATTTATCCAGGAACTAATAACGTCCATATTGTCAACATGATACTTCTTTGTAGAGTAAAATTCAAGAATGCTCAGTAGAGTATTTCCATGAAAAGATACTGGATGAAGCACAAATATCAAGGATATTCCACTAATTTAATGGAGTATAGAAGTCAAAACTTTAACCAACTGAGTATAATAACGAATGGAATAACAAAAGAAATCACCATGCATGCGATTGCTTGATAGAAAGTGTTATTCCAATAGAATAATAAATAACGGAATCGGTCGGTGAAATTGAATGAAGCGGGATGTTCCAATAGAATAATAAAGATTTTAACCGTGTCCGGCGTAAAACACACGAGATGGATATTCCAACGAATAATAATAAAAAATCGGAACCGAATCCGGCGTAAAACGCATGATATATATATTCCAAATGTAATAATAATAAAGATTTAAACCAGTGTCTGCGTAAAAACGCATAGACATGATATTCCAAAGAATAATAATAAAGATTTTAACCAGTCCGACGTAAAAGCATGCATGAGAGGATATTCCAACAGAATAATAATAAAGACGGAATGTTAGAAGAATGTCACCAAGTATAGGGTAGTCCGCGTATACTGGTTATTCCAGCAGAATAATAAAGAATGGAATAATAAAAGTTCTCTTCATGAATACAAAAGAAATAATACCCCTTACGAGTACAACAAATAATATCCCTTACCGTAAAAGAAACTGAATATAAGAGTAGGGAAGTAGCAAAATACTTTTCTATAGTTTCTCTATAATTTCTATCTCTAGAGTTTCAGTGAATTCGTAAGAAATAATGAAGGAATGAGCTTCTACTTATAGGAAAATGGACTGAATAGTAACTAATTCATGAACGGCCCAAATTAATTTACTTTTAAACGGACGGTCCATATTGGTTTAGTATTAAAACTTAAAGCAACAGTCCATACTGATTTACTATTAAAACATTAAACCAGCGATCCATATTGATTCACTATTATAACTTCCCACCAAATATCCATTGATTCATCATTATATATCTTTCAACCAACTATTCGAAAAATTAGCACATCTCCTCATAGAATAATATTGTACCCAAAAATAATTTGGACCGAAAAGAAATATATTTTACAGGTGATCAATAGTACCTCATGAATAGTAACTCGTGAATAGTAACTCATGAATAGTAACTCGTGAATAGTAACTCATGAATAGTAACTCGTGAATAGTAACTCATGAATAGTAACTCAACACGAAAAGTGTCCCGAATACCCGATTGAACAATACTGAGTGACTTCTCACATAAGCATCAATAATTAATACCGTGTACTACTATGCAACTACGCGTATTACTGTACTTTTAACACCGGGTGTTTCAACAGTTAACGGTAAAACTTCTGCCGTTATTTTCATAAAGTATTTTTGTCGTTTTCTCAATCCGACAATAATTCCGTTGCGGGGTCCACCAATGATTGTACCGTCGTACGGATATTCCCCGACAAAAAGAATATTCCCCGACCAATCGAATATTATATAACCACTTGCTTATTTTGCAAAATTTGTAAATATTACCCACAACTATAATATTACATCAAATCAACACCATAATATTAAAAAATTATTTCGAGAAAATTAAATTTTATTCATAAAATCTGGGGTCTCACACTACTTCCTCAAGCCAGAACTCACATTTCTTCAACTTGGCATAAAGCTTGTATTCACGAAGCTTTTGGAGTGTCAGCCTCAAGTGTTTGCTCATGATCTTCACGGCTTTTGGAATAAATAATGATGTCATCAATAAAGACGACCACAAAGTGATCCAAATATTCCTTGAATACTCGGTTCATCATATCCATGAAGGTAGCAGGAGCATTAGTCAATCCAAAGGACATGACTAGGAATTCATAATGCCCGCATCTGGGGAGTTCCGGCCCGTCTTTGGAATATCATCGATTCTATTCTTCAATTGGTGATATCCGGAATGAATATCAATCTTTGAAAAGAATTTGGCTCCTTGCAACTGGTCAAACATGTCATCAATACGTGGCTATGGGTACCTATTTTTGATGGTGACATGATTCAACTCCCGATAATCAATACAAAGTCGCATACTCCCATCTTTCTTCTTCACGAATAGAACAGGAGCACCCCAAGGAGACGTACTAGGACGAATGAAACCAATGTCTAACAATTCTTGCAATTGGGTCTTTAACTCCTGAAGTTCAATAGGAGCCATTCGATATGAGGCTTTGGAAATGGGTTTTGTATCGGGTTCAAGGTCGATACAAAATTCAATTTCACGCTCTGGGGGTAGGCCAGGAAGTTCTTCAGGGAATACATCAGGGAATTTATTAACAATAGAAATATCATTCAAAACTGACGTATTTTTGTTTAGATCCGTGACATGAGCTAAGAAAGCTTGACATCTGTTTTTCAATAAACGAATAGCTTTATGGCTTGAGATGACCGTGATTGATTTTAATGGTTTGGTCGCTTGAATTCGCATAATAGGTTGATTAGGAATATGAAAGCTAACAACCTTACAAAAATAATCAATTTTAGCATGATGAGTAGTTAACCAATCGATCCCTAGAATCACATTAAATGCAAGTATTTTCAATGAAATAAGATTGACAGGTAATGTGAGGGTACCGATTTGAACCAAACAAGACTTATAAACAGTGGATATAATGAAAGTTTCTCCCAACGGAGTTTCCACAGATATGTCAAAGTCTAATTTCTCCGGAGTCAAATTTAATCGTTGAGCGCAAGTGGGAGAAATAAAAGAATGGGTAGAACCGATATCAAATAAAGTATAGACTTTGCTAGACTTTATGATAAGCTTACCCGTGATGACCTCATTCGGGTTCCTTGCTTTCTGGGAGGTCACAACAAACGCTCTCCCTTGCACTACCGGCTTTGACTTTTCTGGGATGGCCTTTGGTGCCTCTGTAGCGCCCCCAAATCCGGGTATCTTCCAACCCGATAGATGGTGCTATACTATACAACATTCATACATTCATTCAATTGAAAAGTCTCAAAGAACGAACATAACTTCTATATATTTAAAGTAATATTTACATTTCCCAGGTTCTATATCAATTACAAAGGTTCTTTGTCATAATATCCGTTACATTACAACAATAGACCTATACTATTACAAGACAGTTTAGTAATCTTCCTTAGCTTTTCCTTTATCCTTTTTCGATCCTTCGGGACGTTCAGTCGTAGCTGCATTCATATGGTTCAAGCAAGAGTGAGCATAACTAGCTCAGCAAGTATAACAATTTAATAACAACATGCTTGACACATACAAATTGTATATCTTCGATAACTGAACAATAGTTATGAAGTACTATTGATAATTCAAAATAGCACTTCATCTTTTCTTTCAAAATGTTTTACAATAACAACAATATTTAGTAAAACATTCACTACGGTCAGAGACCTCGAGTATTCATTCTTTATTGGAAAAAGGACAACCTGGAAGCAAGTCCATAAGCCCGATATTACTTACGAGCACTTTTAGGTGATCAGCCTATTGTACTCTATGTTGATCAACACTACATCCATTAAACGTATGCACGTTTAAGCATTTGGCAACCTCACGTGCACGTCGTTTCTGAATAAAACATTTGTTTAACATTTCAGTCTTATTTTGAAAACCATTTCAAGTAGTTGACAAGAGATAGCAACATTTGATAATACATGAATAGATTATCAATACATCAAGTCTAGCCAAAGGAATTGGCTTTAACTTCAATATACCTCAATTCATACGAAAGAATACATGAACCTCAAAAACTTGTTCAGATTGAACTGAGATAAGAGTTAGAATACTTGCCTTTAGCGTCTGCTATGGTATATTAACTCTATGTTCAAGTCGTTCAAGTCTCTACAATACATGATCACATAATGCCTTACATTAGGTCACATATAATCAAGTATGTATATGACTATACCATACCATTCATTTCAATCTAATTGTGTATTAGATTCAGTTACTATTCGTTCTGGTTTATCATTATCCTTGCATTTATATTCAACTAGGTTATCTCAACCTTTATACAACATCCTTAAGCTTTAACAAGGTTTAAATAATGTTACATTACATTCCTTAAGTTGTGTTTACTTTTAAATCAATTAGCTTTCTTTTCTTTGTACTTAGAAACATTCATTACCATCCTTGTTACGAGATCAAGTGAAGCGGTGCCCGACTTTATACTTATATCTCGCCTTCATGGGCGTGAGCTTATAAAGATCATCGTCTCCGGACTTGGCGCAGTCACAGTCCTTACTTAATGGGCCATGCTGCGGTGCCACTCTCCAGAAGATTTTTGTACTGTACATGGCGCTGCGGTGCCACATAATGTAATATGGTTCGCGCTAAGGTGAACTCTTGCAGTGTGAACCAGAAAACAATTTCAGTTTGTGAATTTTGTGAACTTCCCGGACGCATAACTTCTTCGTTATAAGTCCGGATTGGCTCGTTCAAAAGCCTACAGTTCAAAAATTATGTAATCTACGCGTTCATGCAAGAATTTTATCTATTTGACTTTGTTTGCTAAAAATTCACCGATTGGTTCATTTTTAACGAAAAGGATAAACGTTCGTGAACGTTCAACGCTCGTTTCTTCGTTCTAAGTTGGAATCCGGTCATTTTTGAGTCCGCAACTCTTAAATACCAAATATGACTTGTCTCCATTGGAAAACAATGGTTCCGTGATCAAACACAAAATTTGACTTCCATTCTGAGAATTTTACAAATTCTACGATTATCGTCCAACCGTGCAATTTCTAGCAAATCTTCATTCTTATGATTTGTTCAACATTACAAACGACTTCCATTCATCATGTGAACATCTCAACCTACTTATAATCATTGTTGGATTTTGGACTTATTCTTCATGAGCTTATAACTTGTCAAATTATAAACTACTTAAGTTTTGATTATTCATGACTTATGACAATTAAAGTTTCTTAATCATCATACTTTACTTGTTCTTCACATATAACTTTACTTATGTATTCATGATACATATGATCATATAAGTTCTTTAATTCACTTCTCTTAATAAACCTTTTACAAGTTCATAATTTTCATACTTAACATTCTAGGTTAACTTATAATAAGTTTATAATTTTTATAAGTTCAAATGACTTATTGCCAACTTATGTGGCTTAAGTTCATGACTTATACATTCTTCTTGCTTCTTATCATTCATGTTTCTTAATCCATCTTTTCTTATCAACCTATCATGGTAGAGATAGAAGATAATGGAGAAGAAATCTTACTTTTGTGTAGTCTTGGTAAGGTAGCTTGCTTCTTCTTCTTAATTATGGAATGACTTATGTGTAGCTTATTCTCTCTAACACTTAAGCACTTGCAATATGTTGGATTATTTGAACAAGGGTTAAATGGCTTGTAAGCCTCCTATATTTATAGAAATTGCAAAGCTAGGGTAGTTTAGTCTTTAAATCATCCCACCTCCTTTAAGCCACCTCCTTACTATTCATTACTTGGTTAGCACAAAACCTACCCTTTACTTGACAACCACTCATAAGTCTTGGTCATTACTCCTTAAATCTTGGTCATTACATTAACTTGGTCACCACATTTAACCTTATTAATATGGTGTACCCCATGGGTCAACCAATTCATTTCAATCTAGCTTGGGCTTGGACCAACTAACTCTTTGGGCTTTGCATTAATAAACACTAATTGGTTCATTAATTTATGATTGGGCCTTAACATTTTAATCTACTTGGACTTGAATATAATTGTTAACCAATCTTCCAAGTCCATTAACATTACTTAATACATATACATATAGTTTATGTATTATTTTCGTATTCTAATTTATATAGGATTTATATACGATATTTCATCCTTCCTACAAACTCGTATAATACTTAGTATTATACTCTTTTTCATTACTTTGCACAATACCAAGTATCATACAATTATTACTTATCCCTTACCACTTCGCTTTACTTAAAGTTTATAAATTAAGTCCACAAGAGAATTTATTACATTTTCCATAACTAGATTTTTATTACATAATCCATCTTACCTTGTTATTCCATCATTACGTATTTCTCGGAAACTCAAAATTATATCCCGAGCAAATACCAATGAATAGTGTTTTTCAAAAAATTTCTCAAAAAACTTTTATTTTCATCTTGGAAATTCAAACACTTTAATTCATCCACGTAGCTCAAATACTACGACATTCTAACATCAATAGGTTATACAATGACAACCATCTTGATAACACATGGAATATGATTTTATTATTATTTAATTTAATAAAATTATTTTACAATAAGATCCGAATTTCTCGGTCGTTACATTCTTCCACCCTTATAAAGATTTTGTCCCCAGAATCTCGTCTTACTTTAATCAAATAGATGAGGAAAATTTTTCTTCATCTTTACTTCTAGTTCCCACATTGCTTCTTCAGCATCGTGGTTCTTCCATAATACCTTTACTGATGGTATTACCTTGTTCCTCAGAACTTGTTCCTTTCTATCAATGATCTGCATCGGTGACTCTTCATATGTTAAGTCTTTCTCGATATGAATCAGCTCATACTCGATTACATGCTTATAGTTCAGCTTATATGGACGTAATACAAATATGTGAAAACGTTATGTATTCGTTCTAAGTCTGGAGGTAATGCTATCACATAAGCTACCTCTCCCACCCGTTTTAACACCTCAAAAGGTTCTATAAACCTTGGACTTAACTTTCCTTTATTTCCAAAGCGTATCTTTCCTTTCCAGGGAGATACCTTTAGAAACACATACGAGCCCACCTCAAACTCTCGACTTAGTCTATGTGAGTCCGCATACTTCTTTTGTCTGTCCTGAGCTGTGACGAGACGCATCCGAATTAACTTTATCACATCCGTTGTCTGCTGTACCAATTCTGGTCTTAGCATCCGGCGTTCTCCTATCTCATCCCAACATAAAAGTGTTCTGCACTTTCTTCCATACAGAGCTTCATGCGGCGGCATGCCTATGCTTGCATGATAACTGTTGTTATACGCAAACTCTACTAGTGGTAGGTGATCATCCCAACTACCCTTGAAATCCATGACGCAAGACCTTAACATATCTTCAAGCGTCTGAATTGTTCTCTCGCTCTGCACATCAGTTTGTGGATGATAAGTTATGCTTAACCTTAGCTGTGTTCCCAACTGTTCTTGCAAACTCTTCAAAAAATTTGATGTGAATCGTGGATCACGATCTAACATAATCGATACCGGTACTCCATGTCTGGAAATGATTTCCTTAACATAAAGTTTAGCTAACTGGTCTAAGTTATACTTGACCCTAATTGGCAAAAAGTGAGCCGACATCATCAACCGGTCCACTATTACCCAAATCGAATCGTACCCTTTATGCGTCGTCAGAAGTCCTACCACGAAGTCCATCGTGATATGCTCCCACTTCCATTCTGGAATCTCTAATGACTATAATAAGCCACTGGGTCGTTGATGTCCGGCCTTAACTTTTTGGCAAGTTAAGCCCCTATTCACATACTCTGCTATTTCTCTCTTCATGTTTGGCCACCAAAAACTCTGTCGAAGGTCTTGATACATCTTAGTGCTACCAAGATGTATCGAGTACCTCGAACTATGATCTTCTTATAACACTTGCTTCTTTAATTCCGTCTCATTCGGAACCTAAATTCTTCCTTCAAATCTTAATAATCCCTCATTATCAAGACTATATTTAGTATCTTCCTTCTCGGATAACCGCTTCTTCATTTGGTTTCACTCGTCGGTCTTGAGTTGTACATCCTTGACTCTTTCTACGATGGTAGATTGCATCTCCGTCGCAAAGAGTAACTACCCCGAATCACTCGGCATCTTGACTTCTATTTCCATCCTAGCCATCTCTGTTATTAACTCATTTTGAGCTGTTAACAAAGACAACTTTTCCCGACCCTTTCTAGTTAAAGGCGTCGGAATTACATTAGCCTTTCCAGGTGATCTGAGATTTCACAATCATAGTCCTTTATCAACTCTAGCCATCTTCTCTCGTCTCATATTCAACTCCTTACGAGTGAAGATATACTTTAGACTTTTATGGTCCGTATATATCTCACATTTTTCCCCATAAAGATAATGTCTCCATATCTTTAGGGCAAACACTACCGCGGCCAGTTCCAGATCATGAGTAGGATAAACTTTCTCATAATCCTTCAACTGCCGAGATGCATACGCAATGACTTTGCCATGCTGCATAAGCACACAACCAAGTCCTCTATGCGAAACATCACTGTACACTACAAAATTTTTTGTGTAATCTGGAAATGACAAAATAGGCGCTTCACTTAATCTTTTCTTCAGTTCTTGAAAACTGTCTTCACATTTATCCGTCCATACATATTTCACCGTCTTCCTTGTTAAATTAGTCAATGAGGTAGCTTTCTTCGAAAAATCTTGGATAAATCTTCGATAGTACCCTGCTAACCCTAGCAAACTCAGCACCTCGATTAAGTGTTTTCGATTGTTTCAATTCATTCTTTGCTTCCACCTTCATTTGGATCCACTAAAATCCCATATTGGTCAATGACATGACCTAAAAACTGCACCTTTTCCAGCCAAAATTCACATTTGGTGAATTTCGCATATAACTTCTCCTTCCTTAGTGTCTCCAACACTAATCTAAGGGTTCAACATGATCTTCTGGCGTCTTAGAATAGACTAGAATATCATCGATAAACACCACAACGAACTTGTCCAAATATAATTTGAACACTCTGTTCATCATATCCATAAATGCAGCAGGTGCATTCGTCAAACCAAATGACATCACCAGAAACTCGTAATGAACATAACGAGTCCTGAATGCAGTCTTTGGTACATCTTCCTTCCTAACCTTCAACTGATGATACCCCGTCCACAAATCTATTTTAGAAAAATACTTTGCCCCTTTCAATTGATCAAAGAGATCATCGATCCTGGGAAATGGGTATTTATTCTTTATTGTTAACTTGTTCAACTCCCGATAGTCGATACAAAGCCTTAACAATCCGTCTTTCTTCTTGACAAACAACACCGGTGCACCCCACGGAGAAACACTTGGTTGAATATACTTTTTGTCCAATAGTTCCTGTAGCTGAACCATTAGTTCTTTCATTTCCACAGGCGCCATATGGTATGGTGCCCTTGAGACTGGTGCCACTCCTGGCACAATGTGTATCACAAATTCGATCTCTCTATCCGGCGGTAAACCCGGTAACTCACTTGGAAATACATCCATGAATTCGTTTATTATAGGTATTTGTTCCATGGTTGCTCCCACTCTCTGGGTATCAACAACATGGCATAGGTAACCTACACAACCATTCCTTAAAAGTTTTCTAGTTTGTGTCATCGTAAGGCAACACGGACGTCCCGGCAATTTACTACCGTAAAATACTACAGGAGGTTACTTCAACGTCCTGATGCTCACACATTTCTTTTGGCAATCTATAATTGCTCCATGGTTAATCAACCAATCTATTCCGAGAATTACGTCAAATTCTCCTAACTTTATCGGTATTAAATCTACTGATAACTTACGACCACGTACATCTATGCAACAACTCCTGTGAATATCTTCAACAGGAATTATCTCTTTGTTTGCTACCTTAATGTTCAAAGGTATAGGCAATTTTTTGGGAAATAATTCTAGTCGTCTAGTAAAATCACATGCTATAAACGAACAAGTAGCACCCGAATCAAATAGCACCTATGCATTTATATTGTTGATCAAAATAATACCTGCAACTACATCCCCTGATGCCACCGCATCTTGGACCGTCATATTAAAAGTGCGGGCCATTGATTTCCCACCGAATTTGGACCACTAATAGCTAACTTCCCGCTATTAGTTCCCTTATTTCCTTCTATCCCCTTCTTCGGGCAGTTCTTTGCTATGTGGTCAGTTGATCCACACACAAAACATCCGTGATTTTTCTTCAGATTTGGACAGTTAGGCGAAATGTGCCCTTCACATCCTGATTATAACATCCGCTTTTTCCTTTGAGATGAGACTCTAAATGAGTCTTCCCAAGTTTTTACAGCTGCATCCTCCTCTTAGAGTCCCCTTGTTTTACTCCTGTATTCCCAGAGTTAAAGCCCTTCCTCTTCTGACCGTTGCCACTTCCACTAGCTCCCTCGGTCTTGGTTCCTCCATCAACCTTGCCCTTGTTTTTCTTATCTTTGTGGTACTGGCTGAGAGCCTCATTCTCACCTTCGGCAATTATTTCCTTTTCTAGTATTGTTCCAAAGGAAGTACTTTGGAACACAGAGATCCAGCTATAGAGCCAGGGTTTCAAGCCCTGCTCAAATCTTCTAGCCTTTCTCACTTCAGTGTCCACTTGATGTGGAGCGAATCGTGCCAGTTCATTAAACTTGGCAGCATACTAGGGAACTGTCATATCCCCTTGTCTCAATTTAAGAAACCTCATCTCCATCCTCCCTTGCATACTCGTGGGAAAATAATTCTCGAAGAAAATCTCCTTGAACCTCTCCCACGTTAGGTTTCCTATATCGGCCCTAGCCTGGTTTTCCTCCCACCAGAAGTTGGCCTCTCCTTTCATCAAATTGGTTGCAAAGGCAACCTTTTGACACTCCTCAACATTTTCTATTACAAATGCTTTCTCGATTTCTTTTACCCAAGTCTGGGCTTCTATAAGGTCCGTAGTTCATTTGAACTCCGGCGGACCTACACTTTTAAAGTCCTTAAAAGTAGTAGCTCGTACTACTCCAGGAATCACGGGTACATTAGCCCCCGTCCTATTAAATGCAGCCGTTAAAAGATTAACGAACTCCTGCATTGGATTAACCGGACCACCCTCTGGTTGGTTAACATTAGCGCCCTGATTTCGTTGTCTCCTTCTTTGCGGCATTTTGCTGTTAAGAAAACAACACATGTACGCATGGGCTCACTCAAAAGCCCGGTCATAGCATCTACGCTCAAAGGACCTGAACGGACAGTCTTGCCCTTGAACGCCTCCGCTGGAACTCCTAACAAGGATCTGACGGCAGCAGGGGTAATATTCGCCATGCAAGGCACTGGCTCCCCTCCAAACTCCATACCTGTGATAAATTGCCAATCCATCGGCATCATCATCAGTTCACAATCCAGCAGATGGAGTGACTGAGTCTGATGAAACCATTGCTCAGACAATGCCCTGAGGTAACCCCAGAGACAACGACGGGGAAGAATGGAGAAGAATGCCCCGAATCTCCAATCATGCACTACCGCTCTGTAATAAGGAAGAAGAGCCTGATACATGGAGTGTATACTAAACCAATTCCCTCGAGGTTGTGTGAAGCCGGGAACCTGCATGAAATGCAGATCAACATCAGAATCCTTTACTCCTCGTCAATAGGAAAGAAGGAAGATCAAGATCTAACGTCATACCTCGTTAACATGCAAGTACATCGAGGGATGTCTGCTCAAGTCACTCAGAAGCTCTAGGTTTTCCACCTGAATACAAGGGAGCTCCCTACGGGGAACATATGCAGCAGGAGCGGGATCCTCAATCGGAATATCCTCATCCTAGTCCTCGACGTCCGGCACCTCAACTCGGACTGGACGTATCACTGCCTCCACCAATCGACAAGGCTGTCTAACAGAACAGGGTCGAGGCACTTCAGAAGCCCTCCTCCGTACACCAGAAGTGGTCCTACGGGAACTACTCGGCTGATCCGGATCCATAATATCTGGACAACAAATCTCCAAATCACCTCAGAAAGGGTGTGGTATTTTCTAACCTAGAGCATTTCAAAATGCATTCTATGACTACATGCATGCATGCATTACTTTAACATACATCTACAGTAGAGTTAAAAATGCATAACTAATTAAATGCCTATATTTTGGAAAATTTTGCTATAGTCCCCTTTATAAATCGGACTATCCACATGCACACAGGCATGACTAGGTGGCCATTCAGTAGCACACCTGCCCTAAGTCATATACATAATATATGCATTAAAAATCAAAATCATTATACATAAGGTTAACCTCAATATCAGGAGTACTCTGCCTTTTTAGCTTTTGCTCATTTAGCCTCAAATAAGACAAAATTAGCAGAAAAAGGTGACAATTTGACTGTCTCAGAAGTCGAAATTTTTCACATCATTATGTTCAGCATGGTTTAATACTAACATTTACTATGTTGAATATTTTTTATCAAGTCATTTGAGCATACATAATTACTACTATGTGTTTAGATGCATTTTATGCGATAACTCAAATTCCAACAGATAAAAACTGGAAAAAATACATGCATACATTACCAGGACAGTGCAGAACACTTGTACGGTGATAAAATTTGCAGAAAGTAGCCCGAACTCAGCAGATCTGAAGGAGGCTCTCGGATTTTCCTTTGGGAAATAAGTTGAAAGTGACTTGTGAGACCAACCTACTGGATTATATCATCCACGGTTGCCCGCAGGCTCATCTGTGGCTGAAGCAGGTGTGCCTGCGGCACCCCTATGTGGGCCCCACCCCTCTGACTCGGTCCAATTCAAGTTGTAAAGGAGTTCTCACAGACTAGAGAGGTCAAATCGGGAATAAAAACGCTACGCGATTGAGCAAAAGAACATACAATCCTGGTCTTCTCAGATGAAACTTTGAGTCTGTACATCACTCATTGGTATTCACCCAAACACAAGGTATACCCTACCAATGATCTCATTTATTACAAATCACATCCAGAAATACCTTGTACAGGTCCAATGCCGCCAACTCCGGGTCATTACCCTAAATGATCAACGTGATCCCCGACGGGGGTTACAACGTAGATCCCCGACGGGGGTTACAACGTAGATCCCCGATGGGGGTTATAACATGAAGCCCCGACAGGGGATTAAAATGTACATTTTAGCTGTTGACATACATATCAACGAAGGTCAAGCAGCCTTAACGTTATCTCAGCCGATGGCGATTAAACCTATCGAAGCTCGAGAGCTATTCGAGGATTTCATGCTCGATTACTCATATTCCCCAGCGGATCCCCGGCGGGGGTCACAATGCAATGTTCCATTGATTCACACGTCAGCGAAGGTCAAGCAACCTTGACAATCTACCCACAGAGTATCAGCCGTTGATTCACACGTCAGCGAAGGTCAAGCAACCTTGACAGTATATCCCACATGGTTTTCAGCCCTTGAATTACATATCGGTGAAATACACGTCAACGAAGGTCAGGCATCCCTGACAGCATTTGCTATTGGCAGTAAGTCCAACAGAATCTTGACATGTCCTGGTGATACCAACCAAGAAAGGTCAACGTCATCAAGGTGGATCGATGATGGAATATGTTATACACATCCTCAAACAGACCAAGCTTTATCCCCACAGATCTCTTACACTGTACATCTTCAGGATCAAGTCATTATCAAAGACCCAGGAATTTGGTGATAACCCCAACATCAACATCCTAACAGATTCAGTTTACACATCAAATCCAATCATCATTGCCAATCCCCAGTTGAAGCAACAGGGAGCCAGCAATCATCCCCAGCATGTTGGGCTACAACCCCGTACACATACATCATGTTGCTACGTATAGTACCATGTTTGTCTTGTTGCATTTCAAGTGTCTAGGATTCTTTATCCTACCCATGCATTACCTTGCATGAGTATGATAAAGAGGGGCATCTGTAGACACTCAAAATTTTCTGTACACCTATCACTGACATTGCAGGAGGACATATTTGTCTTTCAAGAGGGAACCCTAAAAGACAGTTCATATCCATTTTGGATATTACTGGAAGTTCGGCATCAACCCCGGAACACACACCGGGAGTAACAATTCCAACCTCAGAAATAACCCCGAGACGTGCAGATCCAATACCGGAACAGACACCGGAGAAGACCAATATCAACGCAGCAATTATTGAATCAATAAAATAAAAAATTAAACAGTAACTACTGTACTGTGACAATTATTGAGTAGTGCCTTCTTACATAAGGATCAATAATTCAACAATACTATGCAATACAGTGTGCTACTGTGCAACCACACGTATTACTGTATTTTAACCACCGGGTATTCCAACAGTCTTAATGGTAACAACTACGCCGTTATTCAATTTTGTCGTTTTTTTCATCTGACAATTATCCGTTATGGGGCCCACAAATGGCTGCGCCGTCGTACAAATATTCCCCGACAGAAAGAATATTCCACGACCAAACGAATATTCCCCGACATAATAAATATTTTATTACTATTTGTTTATTTTGCAAAATTTGCACATTTCACCCATAACCAAAGTATTATATCAAATTAACACCTTATTATTCATAATAATAATTAGAGAAAATTTGATTTTATTCATTAAAAAATTTGGGGTCTTACAGATATGCTATCTTTATCTATAACATGTCCTAGAAACTGCACTCGTTCAAGCCAAAATTCACACTTAGTGAATTTCGCATATAATTTCTCCCTCCGTAGTGTTTTCAACACTATTCTTAAATGTTAAGTATAATCTTCTGGCGTCTTAGAATAGACTATAATATCATCAATGAACACTGCAATGAACATGTCCAAATACTGTTTGAACACTCTATTCATCATATCCATAAATGTGATTGGCGCATTTGTCAACCCAAACGACATAACCAGAAACTCGCAATGCCCATAACGAGTTCTGAACGCCGTCTTATATACATGCTCCTTTCTTACTTTAAGTTGATGATACCCCGTACGCAAATCTATTTTAGAAAAATACTTTGCCCCTTTCAACTGATCAAATAGATCATCGATCCTGGGAAATAGGTATTTATTCTTAATCGTTAACTTGTTCAACTCTCGATAGTTGATACAAAGTCATAACGACCCATCCTTCTTCTTAACAAAACAATACGGGCGCTCCCCACGGAGACACACTTGGTTGAATGTACTTTCTATCTAACAGTTCCTGTAATTGAACCATTAACTCCTTCATCTCCACTGGCGCCATACCATATGGTGCCTTTGAAACTGGTGCCGTACCCGAGAACAAATCAATTACAAATTCTACATCTCTATCTGGCGGAATACCGGGTAACTCCTCTGGAAATACATCCGCAAACTCTTGAACTACCGATATATGTTCCAATGATGCTCCCACTCTTTGGGTATCCACCACATGACACAGATAACCCTTACACCCCTTCTTCAACATCTTCCTAGCTTGTGTCATGGTTAGACAACAAGAATATCCTGGTGATTTATTTCCATAAAACACCACCTCAGGTTTCTTAGAAAGCCTTAGGTTTACACTCTTTTTATGACAATTTATTATCGCTCTATGATTAATTAACCAATCCATACCAAGAATTACATCGAATTCTCTTAACCTTATCGGTAAAAGGTCTACCGATAATCTGTTGCCTCTAATATCTACAAAACAATTCCTATGAATGTTTTCAATTGCAATTATCTCTTTGTTTGCTACCTTAATGTCTAAAGGTATTTCTAACTTTTCAGGGTTTAATCCCAGTTGCTTAGCAAATCCACATGCTGTAAAAGAACACGTAGCACCCAAGTCAAATAATACATAAGCATTTATTTTGTTG
Source organism: Panax quinquefolius (assembly GCA_020205615.1). NCBI lineage: Eukaryota > Viridiplantae > Streptophyta > Magnoliopsida > Apiales > Araliaceae > Panax > Panax quinquefolius. The sequence goes on from CM035165.1 coordinate 18,475,163, forward strand.
ACTGGAATTATACATGCTACTACATCCGATGATGCAACCGCATCTTGGAAGGAAATTTTAAACGTTCGGGCTGAGGGTCTACCCAATGATGGTGTTGGTCCAGTAATGGCTAAATTACAACTACCAGAACCCTTACTACCCTTCGCCCCCTTTTTCGGGAAATTTCTTGCCATGTGGTCCATAGACCCACAAACAAAACAACCACAACTTTTCTTAGGATTAGGACAGTTGGGTGATATGTGACCCTCATGCCCACAATTATAACAACCCGCTTTCCCTTTTAGATAGACTCCCAGATGAGTCTTGCCGCATGTCTTGCATGCCTCCATCCTACGTTTAGGATGCCTTTATCTCACCCTAGTATTCCCAGGGTTAAAAGTTCTTTCTTTTAGGCATATTTCCACTACCACTGGCAACTTCTTCCTTATTTCCTCCCTCTCCCTTACTTTTATTCTTTCTTTCCTTATGATATCGGGTCAACGCCTCACTACCACCCTCCGCTATAATTACTTTTTCCATAATGGTCCCATAGGACGCACTCTAAAAAACTAAAATCCTACTATAGAGCCAGGGTTTCAGGCCCTGCTCAAACCTACGTGCCTTTCTCTCCTTCGTGTCCACTTGGTGTGGAACAAACCTTGCCAATTCATTGAATTTGGCCGCATATTGGGGAACCGTCATGTCACCTGCTAAAGTTCTAGGAACTTAACCTCCATCCTCTCTTGCATACTAGTAGGGAAATAGTTCTCAAAGAATACCTTCTTGAACTGTTCCCATGTAACAACATCAGCTCTAGCCCCACCCTAGTGAGCCTCCCACCAGTAGTTGGCTTCCCCCTTCATCATGTAGGTCGCAAAAGAAGTCTTTTGCACCTCAGCTACGTTTGTAATAACAAACACCTTCTCTATTTGCTTGACCCATGTCTGGGCCTCTATTGGGTCCGTCGTTCCCTTGAACTCAAGTGAACCTACACTTTTAAATTCCTTAAAGGTAGTTGTTCGGGCTACCCTAGGTCCTGCGGGTGCTCTACCCCCGACTTGGTTAAATGCAACCCTTAATAAATTAACGAACTCTTGCATAGAGTTATTTGGACCCTCCTAGTTATCATTATGCGATTCTGCCTCTTGATTACGTTGTCTTCTTCTTGGCAGCATTTCTAATTAGATAAATAAAGTCTGGTTATTACTTATTTGCTTACTTAGTTACTAGTCATCGAACAACTGAATAATAACTCATACACACAAATTCCTAACGAGGTTATTAGCCTAAGGTTCTTCCCCCCTTAAGTTTTATTACCTAATGTTTTGATACCAACCTGTGAAGCCCCCAAATCTGGGTATCTTCCAACCCGACAAATGGTGCTCCACGATACTACAATTCATATAGTCATTACATTGAGATAACAACAAAATGAGTGTACTTACTATATTCTTATTACATTAGTAATAAATCCTTTCCCAGGTTCATAAACCGAATACATTCTTTGTTATTCATAAGTATATTACATACAAATACTCTAGTCTATTATAGGATAATCAATTATCCATCTTAGCCTTGCCTTTATCTCTCTTAGAACTCTCAGTTCGTTCGGCTTTAGCTACAATCATATGGTTCAAGCAAGAGTGAGCATAACTAGCTTAGCAAGTCTAACAAAGGATCATATGCATATCACATTGAGCATTATATGCTTAACTTCTATAACTGAACAATTAACTACTAAGCACTATGAAACATTTGACTAGTACCTCTCATTTCTTAACAATGATTCCAAAGTATATATATAATAACTTAGGAATTCTGAACCGGTCAAAAGACCATGAACATACTCTTTTCGTTTTCATACTTGAAAAGGACATCCGACACTAAGGCCATCCATCCGTATTTGCTTACGAGCACTTCTAGGTGATCAGCCTATTGTACTGTATATTGATCAACACTCTTCCGTTAAACGTATTTACGTTTAACATTTGGAAACCTCACGTTCCCATCGAATAATTGATGAAAATACTTTTGTTTGTGCATAGAAAAACTTACCTTTACATCCGTACCAAATACTTGGCATATGATAGCGTTAACGGTTCTATATCAAAAGACTTGTAAACAAATCAATCAATTCTTCAAGACTTGTCTAGCTGAGTTAAAATAGGCATCGACTCTTTCTTTAAAACCATTCATGCATTTTCAGAACATGAATCATAGAAAACTTGGTTAACACGGAGGTTAGACAAACGTTAAGAAAAACTTGCCTTCAAGCGTCTTCAAATATAATATTCAATCAATTCTCAGTCTTTACAGGATCTACATGATATATTCACATAGCACACTGTAAGTAGTTTACAAATAATTAACTTTATTGTTCTAACCAACTTCTTTCTCTTCTATGTCTTACTTGATTTTATTTTGTTAATAAAGTCCATTCGTCTTTCTATGCTTCGTTACGGCGTGTTTAACGTTCTTACGTTATTAACCGACATTCGATCATTATTGGTGAAGTACTAACGTGAACATCATCCATGGTTTACTTATTACCTTCTTGCGTTCTTCGTTTAATTCTTATTAAACCATACTAAATCTTCTAACGTTATCACTTATAAGTGATTTAATGTTAGCCTTATAATGTACATTAAGTACCTTCATGTCTTACTATTGGTTTACATTCAATTTAGAATCAAAACCTAACTTGGTCAACTTTTCTACACTGCATGCGCTGCGGCGCGTCATCTTCTTTTGCGACGTCACTCTCCAGGGGTTTTTCCCGGACTCGGCGCTGCGGCGCGAGTCCATGCACTAATTCTCGCACTGTGGTGCGAGTCTTCAGACATTTCTGGTTTCTCTTGGCCATACACAGCGGCTGGTATGACAATTTAACATCGGGTTGGCAAGCGCCCTACCTCACAATGCACCGAGATAGTTATGATGATTAGTTTTTCCAACGAATTTCCCGGCTTCATAACTTATTTGTTTTACATCCGAATTGGCTCATTCAAAAGCCCACAACTCATAATTTACATACTCTAGGTGTTCATATAAGAATTTTACATTTCCGAATCCGTTAACTCGGAATGCACCTTTTGGTTCATTTTGAACGTTCGTTTATTATTTTCGAGCGTTCAATACTCGTTTTCTTCGTTATAAGTCGGAATTCGACGATATTTTATTCCACAAATCTTGAATACCCTATCTCACATGTTGGCATTGAAAACCAACATTTTCAAGTCACACGACAACTTTTGACCCTTAATCCGAGATTTTTACATTTTTGACGTTTAACGTCTATTACAAAATTCCCCATAACTTTATTACTCGTGTTCTATAAGCCAAATCAAATTGAACACTCCATTGATTCATCGTCTACACCCTAACCAACCAATATGCACATACCCTAGCCATGATGGTTTTCAATTCGTCCAATCACAATTACGTTCTCGTTCATAATTTTCTATGGTTTTAACTTATGTAAACACTTATGATTTCTTTTCGATCATGACTTATCAATGTTTTTGTTATTAATAGCCATCCATATTCCTCCTCACTAAACATGCTCCACCAATCTATGATTCTCTACGAGAAAGAAATTGAAAAAGATGAAGACTATTGTTTACGAGAATATTACCTTTGTCGTTCTTCACGTTTTTGATAAACGTCTTATGGTTTGCTTGGAAGTAGCTGTATTATATGTTTCTAGCTCTTTCTCTCTCTCAATATGTATTGGTCAATCTTTTCAAAACACAAAATGGTCAACCCTAGCCTTGTATTTATAGGAAATCAACATGGGGGCAAAATGGTTAAAGAGGCCACCTTCTTACTATTCCACCTCCTTAACCAAATTAGCCACCAAGTAATCACTTTACTTGGTGGCCAAGTGGCAGGCCCACCCCCTTTATGGATCATCCCATGGATTGCCCCATAGGTTTTACCCATCTCGTGACCCGCCGGTTCGGCCCGCGGTTCGGTTTCTTGGATTGGGCTTGACTTACATTAAAATTGGGCCTTGACTTGGGCTTACTTACTTAATTCATTGGGCTTGTTTTTAATCCAAGTCCAATTGGATTATACCAAATCCATAGCTCATAATCTTGTTAGAACTAATCATATTCCATGCGTATAACTTTCGTATTCTCTTTGTCTAGTACTCATACGATATTTGTATTATAAGTTGTACTATACTCGTATTCAAACTAGTATAATACTCGTATCTCATACGTATAATAACCTAAATGTTTACACGCATTACATTTCCTTTTTGGAAATCTCTTTTACTAACCCTTAGTTTTACGTCCGCAAGCAAAAACTTCATTTGCCATAACGGAAATATTATCTGATATTCCATTATATCTTCATATTCTATCATTACGCGTTTCTCAGAATTTCGAACCTACGTTCCAAACGAAATCGGATGAATAGTATTTTTACGAGAAAATTCTCGGAAAACATTCCTTTTCGTCTTGATAAGTTAAAACAATTAATCTTAGCACATAGCCAGAATACTAACCACATCGACACATTCTAGGTCATAAAACGACCTCCAAACATCTTACTCACATAATTAATCAATTAAATTCATTTAATCCACATAATCAAATAAAAATTTAATTCATTAAAAATCCAAAATTCTCGGGCATTACAATGTCAAGCCCAATGTGTATGAAAATAAAGCCCAAGATAGGCCCAATAAGAATTAATGCTAAGGCCCAAATTAAGAAAACAAACCACAGATCGGACCGATGGGTCACTGGATGGGTAAAACCCATTGGGGGGCCCATGGAGCATGTGGGCCGGCCACTTGGCCACCAAGTAAAGTGATTACTTTTTGGCTAAGCCATGAATAGTAAAGAGGTTTGGGGAGAAATGACTATTATGCCCCTAGCATTGAAAATCTATAAAAGGAGAGCTTAAGCTCATTTGTGGTTAATGAAAAATTATCCAACACTTGAGAGAGAGAGAGAGAGAGTTCGGATGAAGATGGAGAGAAAGAGGAAAAGCTAGCCTGAGTACACACTTTGTCCAACGAAGGATGATTAAAGTAGAGAGGTAATCTGAAACCTAACCCTAAGTAAATTTTCTTTAAGTTTTATATGTTTAAAACATAGCTTAATGAGAATAAGAAGTAATAGATGTTAAGAATGATTTCATATGGTTGAAATCAGGAGAAAATGAAGAAATAAGAATTAGAAGTTTAGTTTATAAATTTCTTAACGAAGTATAAGATTCGTAATAAATTTAAGCGATCCGAATGAATCATATAAACGATTCGGCGAAATTAGTAAGGAATGATGTTTTATAACATCAAATTGCAAGGAAAAGTGAAGTTATAATCAAAATATCGATTAAAAATGAAAAAAAAAGTGAAGAACGCGAAGAACACGAAGAACGTTGTTGATGGACAAATTTAAAACCATCGTAGTTTAATTGTTGTTGATGGACAAGTTTAAAACCATCGCTTATAAGTTAGTTTCTTATTGCTTGGTTAGGAACGGTAGAAACTTTCATGAAGAACGGATTACACTTAGCTATAACGAAGTTATTGCAAAAATTTCGTAAAAGACAAACGAGAAATAGAAAGTATGTAGATGAACCCAAGTGTTTAGGGTTTTATAAGAATACAAGAGAACGTAGAATAAATGAGTCGTGGACTCAAGAACGAATAAGTTTCGAGTTCGAATGATCGAATTACAGACGAACGAACGAAGAACGTTAATAACGTAAGACGAATGTGTAATGAAATTTAAGCTAATCGAATGGCATGTTAACGGATTCAGAATAAATTTTTGTCCGAGGGAATTTGAAGTACGTAAGTTAAGAAAGAGAATGGCTTTAGAACGACCTCGTTCTGAGTTATAATAAAGGAGTTATGAGAATGTAAAACACCAGCCTATCCCCATCCACATCCGTGTATCCTTGCGAAACCCCAGTTTACGTATACAGCTATTAAAGATGCCACCTGAAATCAACAAGGATATTTCTTTAGAACACAACTTCACCAGAGAGTCGGGAGAACAAGCTTGTTTTTTGGAAGAGAACTTAGGAGGCAAACAAATCTTACCAGTTGTGCAATTAGGAAGGCTCCAAGTAGTAATAATCCAGGGCGTTCAAGAAAAGACCAGCTGCGAGATCTGGTGACAAAAATGATAGCACTAGTTAATGAATTCGAAAGAAGCTCATCCCCTATAATTCCATAATCAAAATCATTTTAGGAGCACGGGAGAATTAAAACCTAATTTTTAGGAAAAATTAACAAAGGAGGAAATTAAAACCTTCAGTTGGGCAATAATGGAGGAGAAGTTAAAGGAGAGGCCACCACAATGTCGCCATTGCCGCCACCACTATGCCGCCACTATTTCTAGGGTTAGAGGGAGTCGAGAGGGAGGAGAATGAGATGTGATGCTCTGAGTGAGAGAGTTGAGCTGCAGATCTAAAGTCTTTTAATTTCAAAATTTAAGTTTAGCATTTTTTTTATCCGTGTTTTTTATAACGTTATCTATTTAAAACAAAAAATTACCTTTATAAATAGATAACATTTTTTCATATGTATCTACAACATTTTTTTAAAAAAAGTTGTGAAAAAAAATACCACAACGTTTTTTTATAAAAACGTTGTTATTTAAGTGTTGTCTATTTACTGTTTTGTACTAGTGGCATCGGATATATATCGATCTAGGCTCAGTTCGTTAATTTGAATTCGAAGATATATATATATATATATATATATATATATATATATATATATATATATAGAAAAGCACTAAAAGCCATGGACTGACGATCTGGGCATACGCACACAACACGACTCTCAACGTGAATAAATGTGGAGAAAGGCTTTAAGAAATGTGAGAAGGCTTACAGTAAGCTGCCAAGAAGACTTCAAATAGCTTTAAATGAATGAACACTCGGTTTCCACTGGTAAAATATAGCAAAACACAAGCTCACAAGTATTTGAAATGAGAAAGCACTCAGTTTATAGTGTGTACAGAGCAAAATGGTCAGGGCTTCCTCGCCTTTTCTCTTCTTAAAATGGCCACCCCAAGCCCTCTATTTATAAAGGAGGGGAGCCATAGGTGTACCTGCGGCATCTGCAGATGTATCTACGGCAGCTGCAAATGTACCTACGGCTACCTGGGGTGCCCCGGGCTCCGTGGGCCCCACCGTCTGGAAGTACGTGCACTTGTGCAACATATTATCCGCTCAAAACTTCATAACTTTCAATCCAGGCATCCGATTGAGTCGTATAATACATTTTTGAAATGCTGTTGTCGAGAGCTACATAATGACATGGGATAAGATGTTGTACGAATCCGGGAAGATGGGTCCATGCCCAAATCTTCAAGTCTTCAAATTCTATCTGGTGTGCTATCTTGTGTAGTAGTCACTTGCGATTGGAGCTATGGTTCATCTAGGACACTTCTGTGTAGCATGTGGGTTAAAATATTGTTGAGAGTGTGAATATGGGATCGAGGTGGCAAAATGATGATTTTGCCCCTCACCGGGGTTACCTCCGGTTCTGGGCTGATTTAGCAATCGTTGCTCAGGGTTATCTCTGAGATTGGGCTGCTGTGAGTACGGAATGTCCTCAGGGTTGTCTCTGAGGTGTGCCTGACCTCCCGAGGTTATCTCCGGGTTTGGAACTTAGTGTCTCAGTGTTATCTCTAAGGTTGAAGCTGACTGCTGGGGATTGAAATGAGCTTGTTCATGGTTATCTCCCGAACTGCAATTGCATCCCTCGGGGTTGTTTTTGAGGTTTGAACTGTATATCCCGGGGTTGTCTCCAAAACTGTGCTGAATATATCAAGGTTGTCTCAGAGATGGCAAACTGAGTATCCCGGTGTTATCTCCGGGACTGCAACTGAATATCTCAGGGTTGTCTCCAAGATGGCAAACTGAGTATCCCGGGGTTGTCTCTGGGATTATGCTGAATATCTCGGGGTTGTCTCCGAGATAACAAACTTAGTATCCTGAGGTTGTCTCTGGGACTGCAACTAAATATCTTGGGGTTGTTTCCGAGATGAAAAACTGAGTATCCCGGGGTTATCTCCAGGACTACAACTTAATATCTTGGGGTTATCTCCGAGATGGCAAACTGAGTATCCCGGGGTTGTCTCTGGGACTACAACTGAATTGACTTCCAGGGTTGTCTCTAGAATACGATTTTGCCCTCCTGCAAGGTTAGTAACAGGAATGCAAAATTTCAAGTGTGTACAATGCTTAAAATCAACCACATTGCTTTTATACATGTATATAATACTCAAATAATATGCTACCAATTCACAAACTCTATGAACAACCAATTTAATTACTCAAATTCATGGTTTATGCTATTTTTCCATAATTTCACATGTTTAGTGAATTTCATCACCACGGATTCGTTTCTAAACCAAATTGATCCATTTATCATTGTTTTTCGTATTTAACCATTTTAATAACATCTAACAAAAATTTATAGATTGCAACTAGTTTTAGTCATTAATTTTTGGACTCACTTAGCAAGTATTTCATGACATTCCTAAGAAATTGTTAAACTTTGAAATCAAGAGTATATATATTAGAATTATTACCTCTTGAATTCTTGAATCCTTAATTCTCCAACTGCTCCTCAATTCCACCACACTAACTTTCTATAGCTAATTATCAGACAACTTCAACAAATTGAGTTGAGAAGGAGGAGACTCTATTTATAGAGAAAGTGTTGCCCAATTTTGGGTCTTACACATTGAATTAAACCAAGGGGAAGAAGAAAAAACCAGTGGATTGAGAAGATTTGGTACCAACTCCATCTTCCTCCATCCCTCACTTCATCATTAGCAGCTATATAGCCTTTTTATTTCTCAGCAATTGTAGAGTTAGGCCATTGGCCTATACACATCGTGTTAAATGAAGTGGGACTATGAATATAGGACAAGATATATTACTCATTTACTTATCGGTAAAGTGGACTTCATTTTACTAAGGTTAATTCCTTTTGGGCTCATTAAGTCAATTATAATGACTTAATATTACTATATTAAAACACGTATGCTCATATTAATACATATAATCATGTACCTCAGGTATACTGGGTTAGTCCAAATAATATTTTAATTGGGCTAAATATAATTCAGTTGGGTACTCTCACCCCATTATTTCTTATCACACATAAATATCACAATGATTAATTAATATTAATCATTTATTCTCATACCAATAATTCTCTTTTAATAATTCCAGTTAAACTTTTAGTCTGGTTTAACTTTAATACTCATGTCACACAAGGCTCATTTATCTCACTTACTATAGTTATATAACTCAAGCTCATAATCTCAACAATAAAAATATTAGGGGTCTAGGCCACGTTTGAATTTTCCCTAATTCCACGTTATTTTAATATTCATTTAATATAAGGTATGGGCGACACACTGTACTAAATTATTTAACCACCTTAAATAATTATACCCTATGAAATTTTAATCATGACATCCTTATTTAAAATAATCATTTTCCTTAAAATAATTAGTATATACAATACCAATATAATATAATTCCTTAATTTCTTTTCTTCCATAAATTGTCCCAAAATAATTCTGTTAGCCACATCTTAATGCATTAACTTACTATATCCATCTCTAACCAATATTTAGTTATAAATTTATTGGAAAAAGAAAAAATGTGAACGGGGATTGGATTGGTGATAAAATAGAATCCTGGGTCGAAAACAGTGATTCGATTGATTTGTCAAACACTTATTATTCATTAACATCTTTCAACTATCAAATCCTTTCATATATTATCATATTATGTAATATATTAAAATTCTTATTTAATTAACATATTCATTCATTTTCTTTATGTTAAACACAAATATTAATTCACCATCTTATTTAATGAATTAATCTTTTTTATTCAATTTACTATCATGCCACCCCACACAAGACTTATAATTATAAACTTATGTAATATAACTTAATTAACCAATATTTATTCCGAGTTAATTAATTCCATAACTAATTCTCATCCGATTAATGTTTTGTTAGCTCAATCCATTATCGGACATCTTAAACACCAATTATGACTTTTATTACACATATTAACCATTAATATACATATCTTGAAATTCAAATTTCACAAACTTACTCAGAGCCTTCTGCAGACTGGCGCAGCTGTGCTGGCCTTAGGCTTGGAAGTGACGCAGTTACGCCATCTCAAGTTCAGACGCAGACAACTTCTACTTTAGCAGAAATAGAATCTAAATCCCTAAATACTATGCACATACTTTTGAAGTGTTAACTCATCTAAAATCAATCTTTTCTTTGATTTCACAATATCGATTGCTACTTTCTTTAATAATTTAAAGATCAAACTTCAAGTTTTAAAACTCTATTTTCCTTAATAGTTTAACCAACTATAAAATCTCATTTATGGATTTCTTTCCACTAATAACACAAAATTCAAAATATAAAACACATATATATATTCTTATTCAAACCCGACACATCCTATAATAAGAATTTTATTTATTAAATTCTTATTTTAGTAGTTTTGAAGATTTAGGTTATCACAACTCCAAATGAATGAGATGGACGAGTTTTGGCTCCATTCTTATGAAAATGCCAAACTCTATAATGAAAAGATGAAACAATGGCATGAAAAGAAATATGTTCCTCCTTCCCTAAATCTTCCATTTATTTGTGTAATCTAAATATGTTGAATACATTATTAATGTTGTCTAGTTTTATAGTTATGAACTAACTTCATTTCTAAGGTTACAACGCAACCTAATGATTAGTGTAATTGACTTTCTCTCCAGATTATTATAATGAATCATATGTGAATGGGTTGTTGTATTTCATTCTTTATTTATTGATTACTTAGCCAAATAATTGATAGTATTAATTTGATATTGGAAAATGGACTTTAATTCTTAATTTTAAATATGATAACACATGTTATGACCATTCCTAAGGGATTGAGAGCATATCTTGCAAAACTTAATAAGAATGTATCTATTTGCCATATGTAACCATTGTGAGAATCTAGACTTAATGACTCTTGACCTAATTTATCTCGCCATAGGAATATCATGATTTATTTAGTTAGGAGATGCTCATTTGACCATCGAAAGAGGCTCATGAGTATTCAAAATTCTTGATTGGCCATTCTAGTGATTTGTTAGATAAAATGGAGAGTTAAGAGATTAAACACAGCATTAGGGAAGTTGTAATCTTAGTTTGTCTTACTTGATATAAAGTGTTGCTCACCATTTACTATTTTAATTAAATTTCTTTAGACAAACATGTCAGGAGTATGCATGAGAATATTATTCCTTTATGCATAAGATTTGATGATGATTGAACTATGTCTGCATTGATAAATGATGTAAAGTCCTTAATAGATGATAGTTAATATGTACAAGGACTTACATTGAAAAGAGATTAAATATGTTAGGTTGATCCAATACGAATGAACAACTTTGTAATGTCCTTTAAAAGATTATGATGTACAAGGACTATGTTTAGGAAGATCAAACTTGTTAGATTGATCTTATAAAGTGCAGTAGATAGGATTGAAAGATTGCAAAAATGCATCAGCTATCTTGGAGCAACTCTGGAATGATCAAAAGAGCAGTCAGAGTATAATCATTGAAGCAAATCTGTCGAGCACCTGCTAAGCCAAAGGATAATCATAGACTACTTTTGGAATTATAGAGTCAATCTGCTGAGTACCTGTCGAACCAGAGTAGAATCGTAGTTTGTAGAACCAGACCCAAAATCATAGTAAGCAAAGTGCTTACAGAGGTAAGTGCAAAATCATAGAGTTTGCCCGAGCAATAGCAAAATCGCAGAGTCTACCTAAGCAAAAATCTAAGTGTAGAATTGCAGACTCTGCCCGAGCAATCACAGAATCGTAGAGTCTGCTTGAGCGATCGTAGAGTTATCTCTAAGTAACTCTAGCAAGATCGTAGAGCAGTCAAGTTTTAGAATGCAGTCTACTTGAAGATTATCAGAAAGCATTCTCTATATGGTCAGCAAGCAAATAGAAGATCAAATCACAACCTCTATCAACAAGGCAGATTGAGAATTGATATAATATTATAGTTGTGGGTAATATTTAAAAATTTTGCAAAGTAAGCAAATTGTTATAAAGTATTTGATTGGTCGGGGAATATTCGTTTTAACAGGGAATATTCCTACGACGGCATAATCATTGGTGGATCCCACAACTGAATTATTGTCGGAGTTAGAAAATGACAAAAATATCTTTTATAAAAATAACGACAAAAGTTTTACCGTTAACTGTTGGAATACCCAGTGGAAAAAGTACAGTAATACGCGTGGTTTCCTAGTAGCACACGATATTGATTATTGATGCTTACGTGAGAAGTCACTCAGTTTTACTCAATTATTGCTACAGTAATCGTTGCATAGTATCTCACATTATTGATTCTATTATTGTCATAGTATCATCTGCACAATATTTTATATTATTAAATCAATAATAAAGATGATAAGTTATTCATATTATTATTTGCATAATTAACAAGGTCTAGAAAGTTCTGTTGAGAAAAGGGGTTTGGTCATCTAATTACACGCCAATAGGGAGAAATTCTTATCAAAAAGTCCCCTCCTTCCTGGGAACGATCTGGTTGTTAATATTGCGAGTTATAATAATGATGAATAAATGTTGTTAAAAATATTGAGGGGATTTTTATGAAGTATTTGTTATAAATTTTACTTATTATATGGACCCCCAGTTACCCATTTTTCAAAATTATCGATAGAAAGTTATTCAGGATATATATATATATATATATATATATATATATATAAGTATTATATAGGTGGGGCCCACAACTAATATGAAATTTGATGGTTCACGAGATGTTAAGGAAAAAAAGCAGAAAAAGGTTTGCGGGAATGGTGGGTGAGAATCTGCGATGTTGATATATATATATATATATATATATATATATATATATATATATTATAAGTTTTATTTTATTAGATTATAAATAGAATATATTATATTTTATTTAAAATTTTTATTTTATTAGAATATTTTATTGGACAGTAATGCACAGTAAAAATCAAATTTTAGAAAATTTTTCGTCGGTTGCACCCGTGAATAAAAATTAATGTGTGTGTGATTTTATTTTCTAAATAGTATCCTTCCATTCTCCTATAAATAGGATGCTTAGTTTAGAATTAAAAATCACACCAGAATCGGGTTAAATGCTTTTTTAGTCACTGTACTATAGGTTGACTTACAAATAGATAACTGAACTTTTTTTTTCTTACAATCAACTAACTGTACTCGATTTTTCTAACACAAACTTACAAAAATCGTTAACTCTGTTGACTTTTAACGGAAAATGACACATCAGCTGCTGAGTTGTTAAAAAAGCCTATGTGGCAGTTAGTATGCGACGTGGCAGTGATGATGTTGAATTGGAGGAAAACTTTTATGAAAAAATGGAAAAAAATATTTTAAAGTATAATATAAATTTAAAAAATTAGCCAAAAAAACAAGAAAATAAATAAAAAATATCTTTAATTATTTTTGTAATTAATATCAAATAATTTTTTATTTATAATTAAGCCATTTATAAAACATAAAAACTAAAAGTTTGCTAATTATTTAGTTATTTTTTTAAATAATAAATAACAAATATAATTGAAAAATATATTTAATTATTTTTTTATTAATACCAAATAATTTTTTATTTAATTCTTTAAAAATAATAATAAAATTTAGAAAATTTTATCAAAAAATAATAAAATAAATGAAAATTATATTTTATTATTTTTGTAATTAATATCAAATAATTTTATATTTAATTATTTAAAAATATAATTAAGAAAATTATAAAATAATTGAATATATGGATCTAAAAGGGAAAATTTATACCAAATGAATTTTTATTTAATCTTTTATAAATAATAATATAAATTTAAAAAGTTTGCCAAAAAAAAGAAAATAAAGAATTAATGTGACGCCCCCAAAATAGGTATGCATCACCTATTCTGAGTCGCCAAATACATGGTACAGAAATAACTACAACTTCATTATTATAATTGTCGTGCAAAATATGATAACACATATACTATGAGGTTAAATACAAATATTGTCTTCTAGACAATATTCAAACTCAAATAAGTCTTCATTACAATTATTGAACACTATTTTACAAAAATAGTGAAGACTGTTAAAACAACTTTCTTGAACCATCACTCCATACCCCGACAAGTTCCTGCTATATTCTCACCTCCTGAGAAGTAAAATAGAACAAAAAGGAAAAGGGTGAGCTCAACTAGCCCAGTAAAGAATATTATGACTAAGATAATGAATAATAAATTATTGTTAGCTTTCAACAAATCAAATAAAATATAATGGACAACCAGTTTTAGATCAATATTCCCATTGGAAATAATCATTCATTGGGCAAAGGTGCAAAATGCCCCTAATGTTTATACAGATGTCCCACTTCCATCCTAAACTAATTTTTTTTCCAAAAGTACCCTTAACGTTACAAATTTAAGGTCAATTGTGCCCTTCCCGTTAAAAAAAATCCACCTAGACAAACGGACGTGCTAAGCGATTGACACGTGGCAAAAATAAGTTTTTTATTATTTTTTTCTCTTTATTCTCTCTCTTTTCTCTACCCACTACACCTTTCCTATTCTTCTTACTTCGTGGACTGCATTTTCTCTCTCATCCCAAGAACAAACACAAACATTTACTGATAAATTCTCCAATTTCATTTTCAGTAATTCAAGCAACAACAAAAAACCCATTTCATCAAGAACTCCAAAAACCCACCTACAGTTCATTCACTGAGAAATCAAAAGTTGAGTTCTTTGTACCCTTTTAAACTCATTGATAGAGATAAACCCTTTCCTTTCCTTTCCTTTTCTCTCTCTATCTCAGAATTGTTTTGTTTTCGATATATATAATGCTGGCGAAAGCATGATTTTTCTGGGTTTTGGAGCTAATCGGAGAGTCACCGGCGATTTGATGGAACCGATGTTGTTGTTGTTGTTGTTATCATTAGCCTCTTACATTTCATTTCATGGAGTTAAAGATTCCTTGTAATCGATGTATTTTTGTGAGATTTTGTACTACCCAACCGAGATTTACTCTCTTTCTTCTCCGTAAAGTAGAGACAAATGATTTTTTTAATTTGAAGAAGGATTTAGAACAAGGAATACTCTTTTTGTGTTCCTGTTAAAGAAATAAATGCACAAGAGTAAGATATAGATAATGGGTTTTTCATATTAGTCTCTATCAGACACAAAATGTCTCACTTGTGCTCTACTCGTAATTGTTTATGATTTGATGGAGAATTTGATACTGGGATACCCTTTTCATTATAATCTATTTTTGTATGTAGATATATGTATATACTACATACATTATGATACTGAAAAATGAATTTTTCCAGGAAACCAAAAAACTGATTTTTAGTGCTTTAGAGTGATATATGTAGTGATGATGAAATTCAAAACTTGTATTTGTTCTTGGTGAGTCTTAAATTACTCTGTTTCTTTCTCAATCAATCCTAATCTTTTGTCACCGGTCGAAGAATTTGATGCGGGGTTTTATTTTATGATAATATATGATCTATTTCTTTGACACCCTGTTCGTAACAGTGGGGTGAAGTTTTTGGCAGAGAAAGAGATAAAAATTCTTGGGTCATCCAATGTTGAAGCTCCAAATGATTTTAGATCATTGGATGTTGAAGCCTTCATTACCCTTGTCCCTTGGTTGATACAACAGTATTGATACAACTTCACACATTTTTGTTATTGCTTGAATTACTGAAAATGAAATTGGAGAATTTATCAGTAAATGTTTGTGTTTATTCTTGGGATGAGAGAGAAAACACAGTCCACGAAGTAAGAAGAATAGGAAAATGATGAAAAAGGTGTAGTGGGAAGAGAAAAGAGAGAGAAGAAAGAGAAAAAAATAATAAAAAATTTATTTTTGCCACGTGTCAATCGCTTAGCACGTTCGTTTGTCTAGGTGGATTTTTTTTTTAACGGGAGGGGCACAATTGACCTTAAATTTTTAACATTAAGGGTACTTTTGGAAAAAAAAAATTAGTTTAGGGTGGAAGTGGGACATCCATGTAAACATCATGGGCATTTTTGCACCTTTGCCCATAATTCATTAGAATAGTTAAGTAGAGAATGAAATCTATTATCATCTATGAATTTAAAAGTCCATCATCAATATTTTGTCCATGTAAAATCAATCAATATTCATCTTGAATCAAATATTCATCTTTGCACTAAGGGCCAAAGATATTCATCTGTATCTCCAGTTGGTCATGTTTATCTCAACATATATTCATCTTTGCACTATGGACCAAAGATATTCATCAGGTGATCATTCATTTTTGCACTACAGGCTAAAGATATACAATTATATCATAATTTAGGACTGAGGATGATGAAAAATATTTTAAAGGAACGAATCCAGTGAGATAAAAGGACAAAATTTAGGGATTCGTACTTTAGATAATCTAAGTTCAAAAATGCTCCATAATAAATCATAGTGGAGTACAATTCAAGAATGAAGATCAAAACATGGATACAATCAAAGATAGTAACTATAATAGACATCTTGAACAAAGAAGAGAAAATTTTATTTTTCTATGAATAGTGTCGTATTCGTGAATAGTACAATATACGTGAATAGTGTCGTATATATGAATAGTAACCCCGACACAAAAAGGTAGAAATTCCACAATAAATTCATATCAATATTTTGGCATAATGATATTGAAGGAAATAATATCATTTATGAAGAAAATAACATTCTGTTAGTTCCTAGTGGCACAATAGTTATCTAGAAGGGGGGGTTGAATAGATATTTAAAATTTTTTTCGTTTTACTTTGTTAGTTTTGATAATGATTAAAATACAACGGAATTAAGATTTATTTAATCTCCCTTAAGATATCGTGAATTACTGAGAGTGAGGCAGTTATAGCAGTTATAGCACAAATGTAATAGACACGGCAGTTTTAAGTGGTTCAGAGCACTTAAAGCTCCTAGTCAACTCTTCTACTCCTTGAGTAGGAAATCCACTATGGATATTTTTTTTACACTTTCTGAATCTCACAGATTCCTTCTAGACCAGCAGTCTAGGCACTTCTTAGTTCACTCTTGAACTCTTCAAGTCCAGCAGACTTGGTTCATCATAGTTCACTTAGAACTCTTCAAGTCCTTCTGACTTGGAACTTTTACTTAAGTTGATTGATAGTTGTTGAGTTCTTGGTTAGTGCTACTCAGTTGATGTTAAGCACTTGTTTGAAAGAACTGAGTAGCTGAGCAAGCTTTCACTTTTTTTCAGATCGTAAAGTTGAGCGTTGAGTGTTCTTGTGCGTTTTGTTCAATGCTTGCTTAGTTATTTCATCTGCATATGTTTTGCATATATGTGATCCTTGAAATCTATCCGTTGAAGCCATTCGTTGAAGTATTAAATGTATTTGACATTTCTAAACATTGATGGAGACTTTTCTGCACACCTTCTAAATTACATTCTGGCCCACTGACACAACAGACTGCTTTCTCACCTAACACCTGAAAAGGTGTTTTCCTCTGTCCTATTGTCCTTTCCTTAGCTTCTTGAATACGTTCATTTTATTGTATACTAAGGATATCTTTTGGGTCATTGGGACTGGTGAGGACTTCAACGTTTTAAACCCATTCCACATTTGATGGAATTTGTCTCCAAACAAAAGGTAAGACTCGATGTTTCTGATACAAGGCAGATAAAACTCTACGATCCATATCATGGTGTCTTGTCACCTTGGTGCTTGGTCTGATAAGAACACTACGATTTCTCTCAAGGACTTGCACACTACGATCTTTACTTGCTTGTCTTGTAGACTTTACGTTTCCGAGAGCACACTACGATCTCTGAGTTGGCTTCGACAAACGTCTAGACCACTCTACGATTATTGGTGAGTCCCTTCAAGACAGATACACTACGATCTTCGAAGCTCTATGATCCTGCCTTGGCTTCTGCAATCTCTTGATCAGCTCGATAGACTGCAATTCTTGTTGAAGCCTATCTATTACACTTCAGGATGTAGATCAACCTAACATCTTTGATCTCTTCATCTATACATTCGTTTATAGAATGATAAGCATTAAAAGCTTTGATCAACCTAACAAATTTGATCTATCACTAAGTCCTTGTACATATATTCCTTGAAGGACTTTATATATAATCATGAGCATTTACTTTAAACATCAAATCAAAATATTTACTCTCCCTAGAATCTCCCCTATTTGATGTTGACATAACCAAGGAGATTTGTTGTCATGATTATTAGTTTCTAGATGCATTTGCAGAAAAGTAAATATGACTTAATATTTCAGTGAGCAGCTGAAATTTCTAGAGAATAAGCATAAATTTATTAATGTTTGAAGAATAGATATTACAGTTAAGCTTTACATCAATAAGAATTTAAATTTCAACTTATCTCTATTTCTTTTATCTTTTGCGTGGAGGATTGGCATACTCCTCAGCTCATTTTTTCCTACTTGCTTCTTCTCTCCTGACTAGATCTTCCAGCTCACTTGGGCTTAGCCTGGGATTGTGATCATGCCTATTCATGAATGCAGGATCTTCAATTGGCATTCTTAGGCCTGTGGTGGTCACATTTTATGAGCTGGTAGTTGGCTCTAGACTCCTTATTGGTTGAGCCATTATTACTTCCTGCTGATTAGATCATTGAGTCTGATGGCCGGATCATGGAGTCTTTTGGTGAGACTGCCTTATAGGAAGACTCCTTGAAGATTGAGTTTGGAATTGTCCTCTGCCTTTGCCTTGAACTCCTTTCCCTTTATTCTCCCCGTTTATGTCAGCATCAAGGGTTTGAATGTCTTCAGATAGGCGAGTCACTCCTTGGATGAGCTCGTTGAGTTGGCTTTGGGTTTGGGCAATGTCCTCTTGATTCTCTTTGATCAAAGCATCAGATCGAGCTTCCCTGTGTTTGAGGACGGCTAGAACATTGTCAGTCTACTACCCTTGGTTTACGTAAAATTTTTGGAATTCTTTTACGGCAGTTTGCAGATTGATGATGCTTTCCAAAATAAGCTTGTTCTGAGTCTCTTGAGTCGTCTGTAAGACGAGAACAACATCCCGATGTCTTTTAGCTGTTTAAAAGTGTATCTGATCCCGATCATTTATGTTCTTCACCATTTCTTTTATGATCTCCCTGAGCTTCTTTGTGAGCTCAGAGCTTAGGGTGCTGGGGAGAGCATTGGCAACCGTGATCATTTTAGTTAGTCTTAGTTGAATGAGTTCTGTGTGAGCTTCAAGACTGTCATCTATATCCTTAATCACTTTCTTTGACACTTCGGATAACTCAAATTTGGTGGGCAGATATGAGAGGAGTTCACTGAGTTATGGAATGTATGGAGGAGGGGGCATACCCTTGTTTTGATCTTGCAAGGAGTAGAGGGCAAGATCAAGGTTGAAGTATTCATTTGTGGAGGAAGAGGGAATATCGGATGGAGGGGCCTATTTTTGGGTGTCTGGAGTGGGTGGCTCTACGATTTGAGCTTGGGACTCTACGATGGGGCTAGAATCAGGAATCATAGAGATGATGGGAGTTGGGATCAATATGAAGTTAGACTTCTTTGGTTCATCTTGGAAATTCATAAAATTGGCTGAAGAAAGATAGTGGATAGTGATTAACTCTGAACAAGATTGGGATAGATAATACCTCATGCACCATTTATGAAGAGGGACCATTTGTGATCATCTTTTTGGCAAAGTCAAAGTTGCCTGGAAATCCATGAGCTAGCATAGAGATGGATGGATATTCTTTGAAGCTTCAAAATATGTGATTCCAGGAGTTTAGAATTTGAGCTTGATGAAAATGCATCATGGGTAGAAAAGAGAACAGCTGCTCATAGTTAGCTTTTCTATACCCATTACAGCCCACAGCTATGATCTCGACCTCATCATCTTCGTCCTCTTCTCTATCTTCATTCAAGGATTCCACTATATCAATGACTTCATTTTGTTCTTGCTCTAGTTCTCTCATTTTTTGCAGGAGAAGTTTCTTCTGTCATGGGGATATCATGAGGCTCCCCCTCAACATGATAATCCATCTGCAGGGCTAGTAGCTCCCCCTCAGCTGGAGCATTTTCTAGGGTGAGAACTTCAGGTATCTCCCCCTCAGCTTGAGCTTTGTCCTTTTGGCTTTTTTTGGATAGTTCCTTTTCAGCAGCCATCTTTTTGTCTTCCTCTTTGAGTACTCCTTCATTGACAAGGATGTACTTCCTAACCAATTTTCGATTTGGTTTTCTAGGCTGAGCCACAGCCTCAGGACTTCCTTGAGCTTCAGCTGTGAAACCCCCAAAATAGGTCCATTCCATCCAACCCATTCTGAGTCGTCAAATACATGGTACAGAAATAACTACAACTTTATTATTACAACATATAAACTGTGAGTTTAAATACAGATATTGCTATCTAGACAATATCCACACGCAAATAAATCTCCATCATAATTATTGATATATTATTTTATAAAAATGGTGAGGACTACTAAACAACTCTCTCTAGAACCTTCATTCCATACCCCAACTAGTACTCGCTACATTCTCGCCTCCCCGAGAAGAAAAATGGAACAAAAGGAAAAGGTGAGCTCAACTAGCCCAAGAAAGAATATTATGACTAAGATAATATACAACAAATTATCGTTAGTCTCCAATAGGGAAAAATCTAATAGAATACAATAGACAACCAGTTTTAAATCAATCTTCGCAGCGGAAATAATAATTCATTAGAAGAGTTAAGTAGAGAATGCAAACTACTATCTTCTATATATGAATTTAAAAGTCCATCGTCGATATTTTATCCCCTGTAACATCAATCAATATATATACTGAATCAAATATTCATCTTTGCACTTCTGAGCCAAAGATATTCATCGATTAATCATGTTCATCTAAACACTGCTTCATCTTTGCACTATGGGCCAAAGATATTAATCAGTCGGTCATGTTCATCTCAACACTTGTTCATCTTTACACTACGGCCAAAGATATTCATCAAGAAATCATTCATCTTTGCCTTCTGAGCCAAAGATATTCATAATATCATCATTTAGGACTGAGGATGATGAAAAATATTTTAAAGAAAACGAATCCAGTGAAACAAAAGAACAAATATTAAGGATTCGTACTTTAAACAATCCAAGTTCAAAAATACTTCATAAATAACCAAAGTGGAGTAAAATTCAAGAATGATCAAAACATAGATACAATCAAAGCTAGTATCCATAATAGATATTTTAGACGAAAAATAAAATTTTAATTTTTCTGTGAATAGTGTCTTATTCGTGAATAGTGCCGTATACGTGAATAGTGTCGTATACGTGAATATTAACTCTGACACCAAAAGATACAAATTTCACAAAAAACATCATCATGCTTCGTGAATAGTACTCGTGAATAGTAACTCGTGAATAGTAACTCATGAATAGTAACCCCAACATGAAAAGTTTCAAATTTGATAAAGATTTCCAACCAATATTTCGGCATAATGATATTGAAGAAATAATATCATTTTCGAATAAAATAACATCCTTACCTCGAAAGACAAGATTTTTTTAGTTAAAACACCGGATATAGGCTATGACTTGAACTTACACCGTATAGCAATACTCAAAGTATACTCAAAATACTCACAAGAATACGCTCGATAATATAGAGAGAGAAAACTTCAGTTTCTGGTGTGATTTTCAATTCTAACCTAAGTACCCTATTTATAGAAAAATGCTTAGAACACCAAAGTAGAAAATTTAATATAATAATATTATATATATTACAAATTCTCTACGCACATTCTGACAACTGATTTCAGCTTATCTTCCACATGCTAGGGCTGCCCACAAAACAACAAAAACGTTTTTCCTATTTTAAATATTTTAAACTTCCAAAAATCAATTATTTCGGAGCTTCGGAACTTCAATAATTCATAATAAATAGCTCTTTTATCAGAAAAATTAAAAACACGCGACTTTCCATAGGAAATTCTATTCTCTACAACTTTGCAAAAGAAAGTTTTTCCAAATTTTAAACAGAAATTGACCGAAATCCACAAACGGGCGATTTTACAGGCTATAATCAAATTTCAGTCAAGAAATGGGGTCCACCGACACACAAAACATGTGTTAATCATTTAATGCCACAAAAATACTCTTCCTCCTCATATACTCACATATCGCACATTCATTATAAAAATATCACCGCTAATATATTATTAAAATAATATATTTAAATGAATTATTTTATCAGAAAAAGATAAAATATTAATTTTCAACAATTGTCACATTAAAAATTTTCTCCATCTATATCCATATAAAATCAATATTTTTCTTATCATATAAATCAATAATTAATTATTCACAAATAATATTACAGAATCATCAAGATCTTGCAACCAGCCGTTCCTCAGAAGAGGGGGCTTTCGATAAGGATCTCTCCTTCTTGGCCATGAATTAGGTGACCAAACCTCTCTTTAGATGTAAACTTTCTAGACATTGCCAATAATTTTATCCAATAATATTATTCATATAATATGACTTATTGCTCCGATAATGGAAAATCTTGTGTAATGACAATTTATTGAAACAACGGTAATATAAAATATCAATGCAAAGAATTATTGAATCAATAAAATAAAATCTTTGAGCGATAATTCTTACCGTAACAATTATTGAGTAGTGCCTTCTTACGTAAGAATCAATAATTGGTGCAATCTGAGGTGTCTTCTTCAACAACAACGGCGTATTAGTGTGTTTTAACCACCGGGTATTCCAACAATATTACTTGTAACAACTACGCGTTTATTTATAAACAACTTATATTTGTCGTTTTCTTCATCCAATCGCATTCCGTTATGGGGCCCACAAAAGATCTGGCCGCATCGCATTTAATATTCCTCGACGATTTAATATTCCACGACCAAACGAATATTCCCCGACAATAATGAATATTTTATAACCACTTGCTTATTCGAAATATTTGCGTATTTTACCCATAACTATCCACATTAATCAAATCAACACTTACTATTTCAAAATAATAAATAGAGGAAAATAAATTTTATTTATTAATAATTTGGGGTCTTACAACTTCCCCTCCTTATGAAATTTCGTCCTCGAAATTGACGTACGTACCTGGTGTTTCGAAATGATGAGAATACCAAGCTTTCATTTCCGTTTCCAACTCCCATGTCATTTCCTCAATAGCATGGTTTCTCCACAAAACTTTAACTTGTGGTATAACCTCGGTACATAGGACATGTTCTGTCCTATCCAATATCTTGACAGGTACCTCCTCGTACGTTAAGTCTTCGACTATCTCGTCCGGTTCTAACTCAATGACGTGGTTTGGGTCGTCCACATATTTACGAAACATCAATACGTGAAAAACGTTATGAACATGCGTCATACTTGGCGGTAAAACGAGTTTATAGGCCATAGTTCCTATTCGATCGAGAATTTCAAATGGATTAATAAATCGAAGGTTTGAGCTTTCCTCACCTCACCGATTCTCGCTTTTGAAATAACAACTTCTTGCACCTCCTTCTTCAAATTCATCAGCTTTGGTGTGTAGCTTGAACAACTTTAACTTTATCGATTAAAGTCGATTATACTCGTATATCATCACGTGGGTACCTAGAGTTTTCATCTCCATCTCTATTATTTGTAAATTATACGAAATGAGTCTTTGACAATATCGTACTCGTACTTGTATACGATCTTCTACTCAACACGTCAGCTACCACGTTCGCTTTTCCAGGATGGCATGGTCAAAACATGTGCTGAAATGAGTCTCCTCTTGAGTTCTTTGAAGCTCTTCCCACATTCCTTGCTCCATTCAAATTTTGTATCTCTACGAGTCAGCTGCGTTAATGGAATAGCGATTCGAGAATATCCTTCAACGAATCTCCGATAATAACCAACTAAGCCTAGAAAGCTACGTATTTCGATTACCGACTTAGGTTGTTCTCAATTGTGACTCATATCCCAACCTTGGATAAGACGTTACAATGACACCTATCGCTTTACTATCGCATACGAATATGGTGTCCCCTACGAGAGAGTCGCTTTGTGCATTCCACAAAGGAAGTCACCAGATAAAGGCTCAGTTACCAAATTTTATAGTTAAATTTTAACTCCTTGAAGTTCAATAGGAGCCATTCGATATGAGATTTTAGAAATGAGTTTTGTATCGGGTTCAAAGTCGATACAAAATTTAATATCAGGCTTTGGGAGTAAGCCAAGAAATTCTTTAGGAAATACGTCAGGAAAAATCAATAACAACAGGAATATTATTCAAATCTGACGTGTCTTTATTTAAATCCATAACATGGACTAAGAAAACTTGACATCTGTAATAAACGAATGACTTCATGGCTTGATATGAAAATGTTTGACTACAATGGTTTGATTGCTTGAATTGGAATAACAGGTTGCTTAGGAATATGAAAACTAACAACCTTACGAAAGTAATCAATTTCGGCATGATGAGTAGTTAACCTTAAAATCACATCAAAAGAAAATATCTCTATAGAAATAAGGTTAACGAGTAATGTGATAGTGCCAACTGAATCAAGCAAGATTTCTAAACAACGAATGTAATGAAAGTTTCTCTAACGAGTCTCCATAAATAGGTCAAAGTCTAATTTCTCCGTAGTCGAGTTCAAACGTTGTGCGCAAGAAAGAGATAAAAGAATGGGTAGAACCAGATATCTAGTAAGGTATAAACTTCGCAAGAATTTATAATTAACTAACCCGTACTAACCGTTCGGGTTCTTCGCATTTTGAATGAGTCACGACAAACGCTCTTCCGAGAACCGTTGACTTTGACTTTTTCGGGACGATCTTTTGAGTCACCATTCCCGCTTGATTTGGGTTTCGATCTGCGTATGATCTCGAGCGATATGTCCTTCTTTTCCACAATTATAGCATACCTTAAACTATTGTGGGCGGTTTGAAATGATGATATGTCCCTCTTTCCGCATTTGTAACATATCGACCTAAGTGGTCTTTCTCCTCCGTTGAAACCGATTTACTCTCAAGCGGCCGACGTCTTCACATAGTCGTTGTTGAATCTCCTCTTTTTAAAATCTTCTCACTTCGCTTCTTCTATTTTCATGGCCATGATTACCACCAGTGGTTACCATTTTGTCCGTTTTTCTTTCTTTCTCCGGGTTATCATTGTTTTGTTGACTACCATCTCCTTATGATCCACGGTTGTGGTCCCTCGGTTGACCGTACTCGTTATCTCGCTCTAATAATTGAGCCCTGCTTACAACATCCCGAATAGAGAAAAAATTTATGAGAAATGAGATCTTGATGTATGCGGTGTTTCAAACCTCTAAGAAACATCCGCGTCATCGTTCCTCATTCTCCACCAAATGAGGTGCAAACACGGATAACTCTGCAAACTTTGCCTCGTCTTTGAGACACCGCCATGTTGTTCTTCTCGGTCTAATAAACTCCACTTCCTTCATATGACGAACACTTTCGGAAAGTATTTGTCATTAAATAGTTTCAAATGTCTCCCAAGACATGCTTTGAGTCTGTTGGATGGGTATGCTTCATGACTCCCACCATGAAATGCCGCCTCGCCACGGATCATAAAGGTGGCGAATGGAACCTTTTGTTCCTCCGTGCATCCCAAGACATCGAATATCTTGGTAATTTGTTTGACCCATGTTTACGCCATGATCGGATCGGCTTTCCCTTAAATCTCGTGGTCCCAACTCTTTGAATCGCTTGGCTTTGTGATAACCCGTGAATTGCTATCATTTCCTCCTGTATTTTGAACACGAGTCTCCCTCGTGCGATTTTGCATGAACTGCAAAAAGCTTCTAAACATCCCTCGTTCATCATCTGCCGCCAAATGGTGTTGTTCACGGAGGAACATTGCCAACCTGTTCCACGTTCTCCCTCATTTGGTGAGTACAGTGTGTCTCCACGGTCTCATTTCCATTGTTAATATTCTCGATCGACATTCTCAAATCTTCGCCATAAAATAAGGGTTAATTAAGGAAATCAATATATCACATAATATCCCTATATATTGACCAACTAACAAATAAGCTTAGGTAGGTAGGACACACTAGCGAAGGATTTACTCTCTCCCCTCCTAGTTCTATTCCCCGATCTCCGCCAGAGATCATATCCCTAAGCTCGATACCAACCGTGGCGCCCCAAAATAGGTCCATTCCATCCAACCCATTCTGAGTGTCGTCAAATACATGGTACGCAAAATAACTACAACTTTATTATTACAACATATAAATCTGTGAGTTTAAATACGAGATATTGTTATCTAGACAATATCCACACGCAAATAAATCTCCATCATAATTATTGATACATTATTTTACAAAATGGTGAGGACTACTAAACAACTCTCTCTGTAAACCTTCATTCCATACCCCGACTAGTACTACATTACATTCTCGCCTCCCGAGAAGAAAAATGGAACAAAAAGAAAAAGGGTGAGCTCAACTAGCCCGATAAAGAATATTATGACTAAGATAATATACAACAAATTATCGTTAGTCTCCAACGGGAAAAAATCTAATAGAATACAATAGACAACCCAGTTTTAAATCAATCTTATAATTTAAATAATAATTCATTAGAAGAGTTAAGTAGAGAATGCAAACTACTATCTTCTATATATGAATTTAAAAGTCCATCATCGATATTTTATCCTGTAAACATCAATCAATATATATCCGGAATCAAATATTCATCTTTACACTATAGGCCAAAGATATTCATCAGTTGGTCATGTTCATCTAAACACCTGTTCATCTTTGCACTACGGGCCAAAGATATTAATCAGTCGGTCATGTTCATCTCAACACTTGTTCATCTTTGCACTACGGGCCAAAGATATTCATCAAGAAATCATTCATCTTTGCACTACATGCCAAAGATATTCAAGATAATATCATCATTTAGGATGAGGATGATGAAAAATATTTTAAAGAAAAAAGCGAATCCGATGAAACAAAAGAACAAATATTAAGGATTCGTACTTTAAACAATCCAAGTTCAAAAATACTTCATAAATAACCAGAGTGGAGTAAAATTCAAGAATGATCAAAACATGGATACAATCAAAGCTAGTATCCACAATAGATATTTTAGACGAAAAATAAAAATTTAATTTTTCTGTGAATAGTGTCGTATTCGTGAATAGTGCCATATACGTGAATAGTCTTGTATACGTGAATAGTAACTCCGACACAAAAAGATAGAAATTTCACAAAAAAACATCATCATGCTTCGTGAATAGTACTCGTGAATAGTAACTCGTGAATAGTAACTCATGAATAGTAACTCGTGAATAGTAACTCATGAATAGTAACCCCAACATGAAAAGTTTCAAATTTGATAAAGATTTCCAACCAATATTTCGGCATAATGATATTGAAGAAATAATATCATTTTTGAATAAAATAACATCCCTTACCTCGAAAGACAGTACTTTTAGTTGAAACACCGGATATAGGCTATGACTTAAACTTGCACCGTATAGCAATACTCAAAGTATACTCAAAATACTCACAAGAATAATACTCGATAATATAGAGAGAAAAACTTGATTTAAATTGTGATTTTCAATTCTAACCTAAGCACCCTATTTATAGGAAAATGCTTAGAACACCAAAGTAGAAAATTTAATATAATAATATTATATATATTACAAATTCTCTACGCACATTTTGATAACTGATTTCAGCTTATCTTGCACATGCTAGGGCTGCCCACAAAACAAAAAAACGTTTTTCCTATTTTAAATATTTTAAACTTCCAAAAATCAATTATTTCAAAGCTTCGGAACTTCAATAATTCATAATAAATAGCTCTTTTATCAGAAAAATTAAAAACACGCGACTTTCCATAGGAAATTCAATTCTCTACAACTTTGCAGAAGAAAGTTTTTCCAAATTCCAAACAGAAATTGACCGAAATCCACAAATGGGCGATTTACAGGCTATAATCAAATTTCAGTCAAGAAATGGGGTCCACCGACACACAAAACATGTGTTAATCATTTAATGCCACAAAAATACTCTTCCTCCTCATATACTCATATATCGCACATTCATTATAAAAATATCACCGTTAATATATTATTAAAATAATATATTTAAATGAATTATTTTATCAGAAAAAGATAAAATATTAATTTTTAACAATTGTCACATTAAAAATTTTTTCCATCTATATCCACATAAAATCAATATTTTTCTCATCATATACATCAATAATTAATTATTCACAAATAATATTACGTAATCACAAGATTACTTTCATGACGGTGTTTCCCGAAAGTGGGGCTTTCGATAAGGATCTCTCCTTCTTGGCAGCAATTAGGTGACCAAACCTCTCCTTGAGCGAACTTTCTAGACATTGCCAATAATGTTATCCAATAATATTATTCGGATAATATGACTTATTGCTCAGATAATGGAAAATCTTGTGTAATGACAATTTATTGAAACAACGATAATATAAAATATCAATGCGTGAATTAATGAATTAATAAAATAAAATCTTTGAATAAGAATTCTCGTAACAATTATTGAGTAGTGCCTTCTTACGTAAGAATCAATAATTGGTGCAATACCATATCTTCTTGTTCAACAACGCCAGATTAGTGTGTTTTAACCACGGGTATTCCAACGATATTAACGGTAACAACTACGCCAGTTTATTATAAACAACTTATATTTATCGTTTTCTTCATCCAATCGCTTTCAGTTATGGGGCCCACAAAAGATCGTGTCGTCGTATTTAATATTCCCGACAATCTTTAATATTCCACGACCAAACGAATATTCCCAAACAATAATGAATATTTTATAACCACTTGCTTATTCGAAATATTTTCGTATTTTACCCATAACTATCCACATTAATCAAATCAACCCTTACTATTTCAAAATAATAAATAGAGGAAAATAAATTTTATTTATTAATAATTTGGGGTCTTACATCAGCTCTGTCCTGTTGATCAGCCAGAACATCTGGTGCAGCAACTTCCTTGCTCGAGGTGTTCAGTCTGGTCTCTACGATCTGTAGAGACTCTACGATCGAAGAGACAGATGGCCTCTTGGACTTGTGACTGATTTTGTTCTTCTTCAGTAGCTGTGATATGGTAGTTCTGTCTTCGTCTGCCTCAGCCTGCTGTTCTTTTCTTCTTAGGATCCTCAGAGCTTCAATGTCAGAAGACTCTATAGGTATATCAGTAGTTGATCCCTGGGATTCTTTTGTCATTCTAGCCTTTAGCTTTCTCTTGCCCTTGCTTTTTCTGACGAGAGCAGTGGGTTCTTCCTTGTCAATCTCTTCCTCTTCTTCTTCAGTCTCTTTGACAACTGATATGTTTCCTGGAATCCCTGATTCCTTTATATCACCAGTTCTTCCACTGGACTCTAACAACATGCGTACATTCTCTGCTGGATTCCTTTTCTAATTCTCAAATAGGTACTGGGTCATCCGTCTGTTTGGATTGATGGACTCTCCTTCATTGTCCCCAATTTTATCACCCAGAGCAGACTGTAGGATGATGCTTATAAATGGCCCATAGAGTATTTTTTGAGAGCTCTTTGTCTTCTTCGAGCTGGTGATCCATTTCCCAATCCATTCAAGCAGTAGAGCTCCATAGTTAAGTTGTATTCCACAACTTATGGCAGTCATGAGCTTGAGTTGCACCTCATTTACAGAATCGTGGCCAGAGCTCTTGCAACATATACACTTCCCAATAATATCGGCCAGAAATTCATACCTTTGAGGAAACTCCTTTTTCTTGTATCCTTTTACAGTGGGGAATTTCTTGTGATGCATCTTCTTTAGGCCTTCATGGAAGTCAATGCCATTTATGAACGAGAACCCTTCCGATTTGAAGCCTAGGGCTAGGTTGATATCCTCAGTTCTGAGTTTGATTTCCACGTCCTTGACCCTCTTGGTGATGACGTTATTTTCAAACGCCCCATTCCTGTAAAACTCCTTTATCAGTTTCGGGTAGATCCAGGTGCTCGTACCCAGGGTTTCTTCGAGACCAGCCCTCTTTATTAATGACAGAGTTTTGTAAAATTTGGGTTCAGCTATTTTAAACTCATCGAAACAGAGTCTGTAGCCAAAGATGACGTTGGAGGCTGCCATTGATTTCTTTGCAAGGAGTATGGTTGTCTGAACTATCTTAAAAGTTAGGGTTTCTGGTTGTAAAGAGAAAGGGAGAGATAAGCTTTTTGAACTTCTGATTTCAAAAAGGCATTTTTAAAATGTACTTGTAACTTCTCTTTCTCCATTTTGTTTAGTGGGGCTGGTGTCGAATTCTGCTTGGCTCTACGAATCTGACTAAGGAAGATTGTACTAATTTGCCCTTAGCTCCTGCTGAGCTAATGTGTCCTTAGGAATGACTACGATCGTTGAGGTAGCCTTTGTGATTGTTGAGTCTTCTTTGCAATCGTTGTGTCTGAACTGTAATCGTCGTGTCTACTCAGCAATCATCGCGTCTGAACTGCAATCGTCGAGTCTGAACAGCAATCGTCGAGTTTGAACTACGATCATCGTGGTATCCGCCAACAATCTTACGTATGCCTTTCGCCACTTCGACTGTCAGGTATACGCTCAACAATCGTCGTGTCTGAACTACGATCGTGGAGTCTAACTTAGTCCTTGTGATGAACTTTTGACTTGGCATTCTTCTCAGTTTAAGGTAACTCAGGAAGTGCCAACCTCATAGAGTGAATCAAGGGTTAGGTTTGTTCCTGAGGCGCTTATCAGAGAGATTGCTTTGTTTTAAACTTTATCATCACATGATACTCCTTTATTTTGTTGATGGGGCTCTGCCATCGTTGAGTCAGCACTGCGACCGTTGAGTTAGCACTGTGATCGTTGTCTTTCATGTCACTTCAGCTCTACGATCGTGGACTTCCTTTGATCATGTTTATGATCATGTCAAGAGCATATTTTACATGGTTGTAAGTTAAGCATGCCTAGCTCACTTATTAACTTGTTAAATGGATTCATCTAGAGGCTTTGTAAAGACATCAGCAAGTTGTTTTTCAGTAGGGATATATTGTAAAGATTTAGTTCCATTTTGCACATGATCCCTAATGAAGTGATACCTTATTTTTATATGCTTAGTCCTAGAATACATGACAGGATTATGAGTTATTGTTATGGCACTTGTGTTATCACAGTGAATGGGTATGGATTTGAATTCAAACCCATAATCTGCTAGCTAATTTTTCAGCCATAGGATCTGAGCACAACAGCTGCCAGCATCAATGTATTCAGCTTCTGCAGTTGAAGTAGATACCGAGTTTTGCTTCTTGCTAAACCAGGACACAATTCTATTTCCTAGCAATTGACAGGTGCCACTGGTACTCTTTCTATCTATTTTGCAGCCTGCAAAATCAGCATCTGTGTATCATGTTAGTTCAAATGAGGACTCTTTGGGATACCAAAGCCCCAAGTGAGGTGTACCCTTGAGATACCAGAAAATCCTCTTTACAGCAGTTAAATGTGATTTTTTAGGATTAACCTGAAATCTAGCACAAATGCATGTTGCAAATATTATATCTAGTCTACTGGCAGTTAGATATAAAAGAGAGCCTATCATACCTCTGTATTGAGTTATATCAATACTTTTACCTTTTTCATCTTTGTCAAGCTTGGTTGCAGGAGCAATTGGGGTTTTCATGGGAGAGGTTGATTCTATGCCATACTTCTTAAGTAAGTCTTTTATGTACTTGGCTTGGTTTATGAAGATTCATTCATCAGTCTGATTTACTTGTAGTCCAAGGAAGAAGTTTAGCTCACCCATCATGCTCATTTCAAACTTGCTCTGCATAAGCTTGGAGAATCTCTTGCATAACATTTTGTCAGTAGAACCAAAAATGATATCATCAACATATATTTGAACCAATAAGACTTTGTCTTTATGCTTTCTAAGAAATAACGTGGTATCTACTCTACCTCTAGTGAACCCATTTTCAATAAGAAAGTTAGTCAGTGTTTCATACCATGCTCTAGGTGCTTGTTTAAGACCATATAAGGCTTTGTCTAATCTATAAACATAATTAGAAAGATATGAATTGATGAAACCTGGAGGTTGCTCTACGTAGACTTCTTCTTGAAGTTCACCATTCATGAATGCACTTTTGACATCCATCTGAAAGACCTTGAATTTCATATGAGCAGCAAAGGCAAGGAATATTCTGATGGCTTCTAGTCTGGTAACAGGTGAAAATGTCTCATCGTAGTCAATCCATTCTTCCTGAGAGTAGCCCTTGGCCACTAGTCTTGCCTTATTCCTGGTTATTACTCCATCTTTATCCATCTTGTTTCTGAAGACCCACTTTGTTCCAATGACAGGATGACTCTTTGGTCTTGGTACCAATCTCCATACTTTGCTTCTTTCAAATTGGTTAAGTTTTTCCTGTATGGCTTCTATCTAGCTGAAGTCTTCCATAGCATCCTCTCTCTTCTTAAGTTCCATTTGTGACAGGAAGCTTAGATAAAAACATTCATTTTGGATGGCAGCTCTTGTTTTGACTCTTGCACTCGGATCTCCAATGATTAAATCTTGAGTATGATCTCTTGCCCATCTGTTTCATGTTGGGATGTCTGTCCTGATGCCTTCTTATCTTAGGTCTTCAAGATCTATTTGTTTTTTTTGGTATGGAGGTTCGTTGTCTTGCATAGACCTCTCTACGATCTCATTTCCTTGCTCAACGATTTCACTATCTGGCACTACGATCGTAGTGTTGAGCTCGACGACCTCGTTCATAGTGTCTGAACTGTCGATAGTAGTGTCTTAAAGCACTGTTTTGTCTAAGTCTGTCTCATTAAAGATGATGTGAATCGAGACTTCAACACTCAGTGTCTTCTTGTTGAACAATCTGTAGGCCTTATTATCTGTGGCATATCCAAGAAAGATTCCTTCGTCTGACTTGGGTTGAAACTTTGTCAAGTACTGCTTTCTATTGTTGAGAATGTAGCATGCACAGTCGAATACATGAAAGTAGCTGACACTTGGCTTTCTTCCTTTCCACAGTTCATAGGAAGTCTTCTTAATCGTAGAGTGTATGAGTGATCTGTTCTAAGTGTAGCATGCAGTGTTGACAGCTTCTTCCCAGAAGTATTCAGGCAGATGGGCTGCTGCTAGTAAAGTTCTTCCAGCCTCTATTAATGTCATGTTCTTTCTCTCAACTACTCCATTTTGTTGAGGAGTTCATGGAGCTGAAAAGTTGTGACTGATGCCATTGTCTTTGCAGAACTGGTCCATTTCTGAGAAGTCGAATTCTCTGTCATGATCACTCCTTATAGCCTTTATTTTCTCTCCTTTCTCGTTCATCACCAGCCTGAACATCTTGATCAGTTGGGAGCTTTTTTCATCCTTTGAGGTTACAAAGAACACCCATGTGAATCTGGTGTAGTCGTCGACTATGACTAGTGAGTATCTCTTCCCTCTGAGGCTTGTCATTGGAATTGGCCCAAATAGATCCATATGGAGCAACTGCAGGGGCTTGTCAATTGAGTTGGCAGTTTTGCTCTTGAATGAGCTTCTGGTCTGCTTTCCAAGCTGACAGGCATTGCACGGATTTTCTTTAATGAAGCTGAACTTAGGTAAGCCTGCAACTAGATCTTTTGAGGCAAGTTTGGACATGCTCTTGAAGTTGAGATGAGACAGTCTTCGATGCCATAACCAGCTTATTTCTTCAGATGCTTTAGCCAGAAAGCATATTATCTCATCTGAGCTTAGTTGTCCAAGATTTACTATGTAGACATTTCCTTCTCTAGTTCTGGTTAACTTTACAGAAAATGTCTTCATATCTCTGACTTGACATTGATTGTTGTTGAATGTTACTTGATGACCCTTGTCGCATAGTTGGCTAATGCTTAGAAGATTGTGTTGTAGTCCTTCCACATAGGCCACTTTACTAAAGGACACTGCACCATTTCCAGTTGAGCCATATACTCTTGTCTTGCCAGAGTCGTTGTCTCCAAAGATAACTGAGGGACCTTCCTTCTCAATGTAGTTAGACAAAAGGGCTTTGTTCCCAATCATGTTCCTTGAGCATCCACTGTCCAGATACCAGGTTGTGATCGTGGAGCTCTTTTCCTGTGGTAACATTAAACCTTCATTTTGGTACCCATACTTGCATGGATCCTACTTTGTTAGTACCCTTGGGGACCCAAATCTGCTTGATTTTGGGTCTCACATGCATGGAATTATAATAGCACTTTGCATCCTTGTGACCAACTTTATAGCATTCAAAACATCTAATATGATGCATGCTTGTGTGTGTGTGTGTGAATTCATCCTCTATTTGGACTTTTGTGGATCTTTAGTTATCCTTCTGTTAGGCTGATTTTCCTTCTTCCATATGTCCTTGTGTTTCATGATTTGTGAGGAGTGTACCTTACCTCTATTGTACCTTCCCAATTGGTTCGTAGAGTTGGTCTTACTCAACTCTATGATCCTTCGAGGTTGATGAGTAGTGGTTGGGTTACTCTTCTCTTTTCTGAAACCCAGGCCATCATGAGATCCCTTACTCCTTGGAATATGGATTGAATCAGTAGAGCAAGGTTTGACTGGCTCATCCTTCTGTGAGAATTTCACAAATATAATGCCTCTACTAAAACTTGAAGCATTACTGATGCTAGTTTCCGTTACTTTTTCCACACATGGCTTTGAGGTAGATTCCCCAAAGCCTAAACATGTTTTGTCAGAGACACTTCTCTGGCTAAGGATCAGGGAGTCTATGGATGAAGAGGATTTATTCCATGTAGAGATTGTCTTTTCTAGTTCCTCAATTTTAGAGGTTAGACTTGACTCTCTTTGTGCATTGAGCTCATTGGTTTGTTTTAAGTGCTTATTCTCATCTTCAAACTTGGAGAGAGAGTTAGTACTTAGAAGGGCTATTTCCAGTTCTTCTTAAACTTTTTCTTTCTCCTTTTGAAGAAGTGAATAGTCCTTAGACAGAACTCTAAACCATTTTATGTATTGATGCAGATTAGATGTTATGCCATACAATGCAGTTCTTAAATCATCAATGTCTACATCAGGAGAATTGAAGTCAAATACCTCATCTATACATACTTCATGTATGTTGGAGTTCTGTTTGTCTTTTGCATTCTTGGCCATTAGGCAAAGATTTGCCATTTGAGAATCTTCATCATCTCCAGATTCAGGAGTTGAGTCATTGTCTGAGTCACTCCACGATCCTCCAGCTACAAGGCCTTTGTCTCTCTTCTGAGGCCTTTTGTTGCCTTTGTATTCCTTCTTTAGATGTGATTTCCTCTTTAGTTCTTCTCTGAGAGGTTTGTTCCAGTTGGCAATGAAATGGCCAGGCTTCTTACAATTGTAGCATAGATTATTAATTTTCTCCTGGCTTCTATAGTTGCTGACTTTCTTTGGCTTACTGGTTTTGCCTTGACGCATATACCTTCTAAGTCTTTTCACCAGCATTGCAAAGTCCTCATCATCATCTTCATCATAGTCAGAGTTAATTTCAGTGTTGACCTTGGAGGTACTTTCAGTTGCTTTTAGAGCAACACCCTTATCCTTCTTTCTTCCTTCTGATAGAGTTTCTGCTCGTTGAGTCAACTGCAGTTAGTATGTAAGAAGGTTGCCATATAATTATTGAACAGTCATCTCATGGAGATTCTGACTCTCTAATAACAGTGGTTTTAACATCACACCTGCTTGGTAAGGCTCTCATGAACTTTATGATTAGATCTTTGTTTGGATAGATCTTTCCATAGGCTCGTAGAGAGTTGAGCAGGACGTTGAATCTCTCTTAGGTGGCAGTGACATTTTCTCCTTGAACGTGTGTAAACATTTCATATTGTTGTGTCAGGAGAGATTGTTTGTTTTCTCTGACTTCTTCCGTTCCATCATGCATGATGAGCAGTGCTTCCCAAACCTCCTTTGCTATTTTGTTGTTGACCACATTTTCGAACAGATCGTCTTCTAAGGATTGAAACAAAATGTTTTTGGCCTTTTTGTCGAGTTGAACAGCTCTCTTCTTGTTATCAATCCATTCTCCTTTGACCTTGATCTGTATTCTGTTTGGATCGTCTGTAGTTGGTGCAAACTTTGTAGGAACGTAGGGCCCATTCTGAACATTTTCAAATAGATCTTCATCTATTGAGTCCATGTATGCTTGCATCCGAACTTTCCAGTTGGCGAATTTATCTTTGTTGCACATAGGTGGCTTGCTGCCTCCTCCAGTCCTTGATTCGCTTGGTAAGTGTGCCATTGGATCTACTTAAGATTTGTAGGCTATATAATAGAACTTGATTTGATACCAATTGTTAGTTCCTGGAGGCGCAATAGTTATCTAGAAGGGGGGTTGAATAGATATTTAAAATTCTTTTCGTTTTACTTTGTTAGTTTTGATAATGATTAAAACACAGGAGAATTAAGACTTGTTTAATCTTTCTTATGATATCGTGAATTACTGAGAGTGAGGCAGTTATAGCAGTTATAGCAATTATAGCACAAATGTAATAGACACAGTAGTTTTAAGTGGTTCAGAGCACTTAAAGCTCCTAGTCCACTCTTCTACTCCTCGAGTACGAAATCCACTAAGGATGAATTTTACACTTTCTGAATCTCACAGATTCCTTTTAGACCAGCAGTCTAGGCACTTCTTAGTTCACTCTTGAACTCTTCAAGTCCAGCAGACTTGGTTCTTCACAGTTCACTTAGAACTCTTCAAGTCCTTCTGACTTGTAACTTTTACTTCAGTTGATTGATAGTTGTTGAGTTTTTGGTTACTGCTACTCAGTTGCTGTTAAGCACTTGTTCTAAAGAACTGAGTAGCTGAGCAAGCTTTCACTTTTTCTCATATCATAGAGTTAAGCATTGAGTGTTCTTGTGCGTTTTATTCAATGTTTGTTAGTTATTTCATCTGCATATGTTTTGCATATATGTGATCCTTGAAATCTATCCGTTGAAGCCATTCTTTGGAGCATTAAATGCGTTTGACATTTCTGAACATTGATGGAGACTTTTCTGCACACCTTCTAAATTGCATTCTGACCCACTGACACAGCAGACTGCTTTCTCACCTAACACCTGAAAAGGTGTTTTCCTCTATCCTATGGTCATTTCCTTAGCTTCTTGAATACGTTCCTTTTGTTGTATACTAAGGATATCTTTTGTGTCGTTGGGACTGGTGAGGACTTCAACGTTTAAACTCATTCTACATTTGTTGGAATTTGTCTCCAAACAAAAGGTAGGACTCGATGCTTCTAATACAAGGCAGATGAAACTCTACGATCCATATCGTGGCGTCTTGTCACCTTGGTGCTTGGTCTGATGAGAACACTATGATTTCTCTCAAAGACTTGCACACTACGATCTTTACTTGTTTGTCTTGCAAACTCTACATTTCTGAGAGCACACTACGATCTCTGAGTTGGCTTCGACAAACGTCTGGACCACTCTATGATTCCTGGAGAGGGTCTTCAAGGAAGATACACTACGATCTTCAAAGCTCTACGATCCTTCCTTGGCTTCTGCAATCTCTTGATCAGCTCAATAGACTGCAATTCTTGTTGAAGCCTATCTATTACACTTCAGGATGTAGATCAACCTAACATATTTCATCTCTTCATCTATACATTCATTTATAGAATGATAAACATTAAAAGCTTAGATCAACCTAACAAATTTGATCTATCATTAAGTCCTTATACATATATTTCTTGAAGGACTTTATATATAATCATGAGCATTTACTTTAAACATCAAATCAAAATATGCACTCTCTCAACACAATCCTTACCTCAAAAGAACAGTACTTCCAACTGAAATATCAGGTATAAGGCTGAAGGAAACTTGCACTGAATAGCAACTCACAAAGTATCTAAATACTCACAAAATACGCTCGATAATATAGAGAGAGAAAGCTTGTGATTCTGGTGTGATTTTCAATTCTAACTAAGCACCCTATTTATAGGAAAATGCTTAGAACGCCATAGTTGACTAACCTGTTACCTGATGGCTTTATCTGCTACTATTCACGCCCACCACTTTTGAAATAAAATTTCAGCACATTTCTCACCAACCAAAAGTGGGGCCCACCATGTTTTTAATAAAAACATTTATTTCTGAAACTTCAATAATTCATAATAAATAGCTCTTTTATCAGAAAAATTTGAATCTCGTGTTTACTCTATAGGAAATTTAATTCTCTACAACTTTGTAGAAGAAAATTTTTCCAAATTCCAAACAGAAAATGTCTGAAATCCACATACAAATGATTGTTAATACCTCTATTCCGACAAAATACTAATAAAACACCTAAACCTTAATTCCTTCATTTATAACCACAATAAATATATCCATCATTTATATCCACATAAAATAAATATTTCCTTATCATATAAATCAATAATTAATTATTCACAAATAATATTACAGAATCACAATAATGACAACCAGGTCGTTCCCAGGAAAGAAAGGGCTTTCCGATAAAGATTTCTCCTTACTGGCGCGCAATTAGGTGACCAAACCCCTTTCCTAGACAGAACATTCTTAGACATTACCAATAATGATATCTAATAATATTATTCAAATAACATAAATTATTGATTTCATAATGGAAAATACTGTACAGTGATAATTATTGAAACAACAATAATATAAAATATCAACGGTGTAAGACCCCAACTTTTTAATGAATAAAATCAAATTTCCTTTATTTATTATTGTGAATAATAAGGTATTAATTTGATATAATACTTTGGTTATGGGTAAAATGTGCAAATTTTCAAAATAAGCAAGTGGTTATATAATATTTATTGTTGTCGGAGAATATTCGTTTGGTCGTGGAATATTCTTTCTATCGGGGAATATTCGTACGACGACGCAGCTATTTGTGGGCCCCATAACGGATAACGGTCGATTGAAGAAAATGACAAAATTGAATAACGGCGTAGTTGTTACCGTTAACACTGTTGGAATACCCGGTGGTTAAAGTAAAGTAATACGCGTTGTTGCACAGTAACATGCGGTATTGCACATTATTGTTGAATTATTGATCCTTACGTAAGAAGGCACTACTCAATAAATGTCACAAAAGTTACTGTTCAATATTTTATTTTATTGATTCAATAATTGCTGCATTGATATTTTATATTATTGTTGTTTCAATTATCGTCATCGTGCATAATATCTCCTTTATCGATCGAGAATTGATTATTTGGAATAATATTATTAGATAACATTATTGGCAATGTCTAGAAAGTTCTGTCAAGGAGAGGTTTGGTCACCTAATTGCGCGCCAGTAAGGAGAAATCCTTATTGGAAAGCCCCCTATTTCTTGGGAACAGCCTGGTTGTCATAAATGTGATTCTGTAATATTATTTGTGAATAATTAATCATTGATTCATATGATAAGGAAATATTTATTTTATGTGGATATAAATGATGGATTTATTTATGTGGTTATAAATGAAGGAATTAATGTTGAGGTGTTTTATCAAGATTTTGTTTGATTGAGGTATTAAAAATCAAACCAAATGGTTTTTTAGATATATTGCAGGAGTTATAATTTTTAATCCAACTGATAGATCGTTGTAAATTTTGGATATGTTATACATATATAAGTTGAGTATATGTCCACAAATTTTGAACCGTTAAAAATGAACGTATGATTTGTTATGAATTTTAAGAGGTGACGGATTCGAAAATTAGGTTATAAATAATTTTGGTGGAAAATTCTAGAATTGGTGGGCCCCACTTTTGGTTGGTGAAGAAATGTGCTGAGATTTTTATTCAAATGTGGTGGGTGGGAATAGTAGCAGGTAAAGCCATCAGGTTGCAGGTTAAGTCTACTTCGGCGTGCTAACATTTTCCTATAAATAGAAGGCTAAGTTAGAATTGAAAATCTTCGTTCTGGATATCATCAGCTAATGATTAAAACCGAGGATATTCCAAAGATTGCCTTCAGAACTCGGTACGGGCATTATGAATTCTTAGTCATATCTTTTGGATTGACTAATGCTCCTGCTGCTTTCATGGATATGATGAACCGTGTGTTTAAAGAATACTTGGATCAGTTCGTTGTTGTCTTTATTGATGACATCCTCATCTATTCTAAAAGCCGTGAAGATCATGAGCACCATTTGAAGCTGGTACTGTAAAGGTTTCGTGATAACAAGTTGTATGCCAAGTTAAAAAAATGCGAGTTTTGGCTTGAGGAAGTAGCATTCCTTGGACACGTGGTGTCAAAACATGGAGTATCTGTCGACCCAACGAAGATTGAAGCCATACAAAGTTGGGAGCAACCAAAGTCGGTGACCGAAGTACGTAGCTTTCTAGGCTTAGCTGGTTATTATCGAAGATTCGTGGAAGGATTTTCTTGAATCTCTACTCCGTTAACTTAGCTAACTCATAAAGATATAAAATTCGGTTGGAACGAGGATTGCGAGAAGAGTTTTCAAGAACTCAAGAGAAGACTCATTTCGGCACCTGTTCTGACAATACCATCTGGTTCAGATGGATTTGTTATCTGCAGCGATGCTTCAGGCAAAGGGTTAGGATGTGTTCTCATGCAACATGGGAAAGTCATAGCTTATGCCTCACGGCAACTCAAAGAATATGAGAGGATTTATCCTACTCATGATTTGGAGTTGGCAGCAGTCGTTTTCGTGTTGAAGATATTGAGACACTACCTGTATGGGGAAAAAGTGGAGATCTATACAGATCATAAAATCCTCAAATATTTCTTCACCCAAAAGGAACTCAACATGCGGCAACAACGTTGGCTCGAGCTGCTGAAAGATTATGATCATACCATCCAATATCATCCTGGAAAAGCGAACATAGTAGCTGGCACATTGAGTAGAAGATCATATGCGGGTATGAGTGCAATGTTGTTAACACAAAAGTCCATTTTGTATGACTTGCAAAGGATGGAGATAGAGATGAAGGCTCAAAGTACCCACGCGATGATATCAAACATACGAGTAGAACCGATTTTAATCGATAAAGTTAAAACTGCTCAAGCTATGGACATGGAGCTGATGCGTATGAAGAAGAAAGTGCAAGAAGGTGCTATTCCAGAAGCAAGAATCGATGAAGAAGGAATACTTTGAGTCAACTCCAGACTTTGTGTTCCTAATGATTCTGACTTGAACCATAGAATCATGATGGAGGCACACAACACACCATTTGTAATCCATCCTGGGAGTACCAAAATGTATCTTGATCTTTGACATACATTTTGGTGGATCAATATGAAAAGAGAGATCGCGGAGTTTATCTCGAGGTGTTTAACTTGTCAACGTGTAAAGGCGGAGCATCAAATGCCAAAGGGTCCATTACAACCACTTGAGATTCTGAAATAGAAGTAGGAACACATTACTATGGATTTCGTTACTGGTCTTCCCAAGGTTTCTCAAGACATAAATGCGATTTGGGTTATTGTTGATAGATTAACCAAGTCTGCCCATTTCTTGCCCATACGTGAGACTTATTCCCTTGAACGTCTTGCTAGTATATACGTGAAGGAGATTGTGAGATTGCACGGCATGCCGGTATCCATAGTTTCAGATCGTGACTCAAGATTCACTTCACGATTTTGGGTTAGCTTACAGAAAGCTATGGGCACGGATTTACGATTCAGTTCGGCATACCATCCTCAAACGGACGGACAATCAGAGAGGACAATTCAAACTCTTGAAGATCTATTAAGACTCTGTGTCCTAGATCTCAAAGGGAGTTGGGATAAGTACCTACCATTGGTGGAATTCTTCTACAATAACAGTTATCAAGCGAGCATAGGTGTGGCTCCATTCGAGGCGTTGTATGGAAGAAAATGTCGTTGTCCAGTATGCTGGGACGAGGTGGGTAAAATAACATTGTTGGGACCAGAGTTGGTACGGATGACTACAGAGAAGATCCAAACGATTCGACAATGTATACAAACGGCACATGATCGACAAAAGAGTTATGTGGATCTTAATCGGAAGGACGTGGAATTTAATATTGGGGATCATGTATTGTTACATATTGCACCATGGAAGGGAGTTACAAGATTTGGGAATAGAGGAAAGCTCAATCCAAGATTTATTGGTCCATTTGAGATTCTTGACTGAATAGGAAATGTGGCCTATAGACACGCATTACCTCCAAGTATGTCTCGTGTTCATAATATTTTTCACATATCTATGCTTCGTAAATATGTTAAAGACCCGAACCACATTATTGAGTTAGAACCAGACGAGATAGCTGAAGATTTAACGTATGAGGAGGTACCTGTTAAGATCTTAGATAGGAAAGAGCATGTCCTACGCACGAAGGTTATACCACAAGTTAAGGTTTTATGGAGAAACTATGCTATTGAAGAGATGACCTAGGAGTTGGAATCAGAAATGAAAGCGAGGTATCCTCACCTTTTCGAAACACTAGGTACGTACGTCAATTTCGAGGATGAAATTTCATAAGGAGGGGAGGTTGTAAGACCCCAACTTTTTAATGAATAAAATCAAATTTCCTTTATTTATTATTGTGAATAATAAGGTATTAATTTGATATAATACTTTGGTTATGGGTGAAATGTGCAAATTTTCAAAATAAGCAAGTGGTTATATAATATTCATTGTTGTCGGGGAATATTCGTTTGGTCGTGGAATATTCTTTCTGTCGGGGAATATTCATACGACGACGCAGCTATTTGTGGGCCCCATAACGGATAACGGTCGAATGAAGAAAACGACAAAATTGAATAACTACAGCGTAGTTATTACTGAATAACACTTGTTGGAATACCCGGTGGTTAAAGTAAAGTAATATGCGTTGTTGCACAGTAGCATACGGTATTGCACAGTATTGTAGAATTATTGATCCTTACGTAAGAAGGCACTACTCAATAATTGTCACGAGAATTCTTTATTCAATATTTTATTTTATTGATTCAATCATTCTTTGTATTGATATTTTATATTATTGTTGTTTCAATTATCGTCATCTTTGTAATATCTCCTTTATCGGATCGATAATTGATTATTTGGAATAATATTATTAGATAACATTATTGGCAATGTTTAGAAAGTTCTGTCAAGGAGAGGTTTGGTCACCTAATTGCGCGCCAGTAAGGAGAAATCCTTATTGGAAAGCCCCCTATTACCTGGGAACAGCCTGGTTGTCATAAATGTGATTCTGTAATATTATTTGTGAATAATTAATCATTGATTCATATGATAAGGAAATATTTATTTTATGTGGATATAAATGATGGATTTATTTATGTGGTTATAAATGAAAGAATTAATGTTGAGGTGTTTTATCAGTATTTTGTCGAATTGGAGGTATTAAAAATCAAACCAGTGGTTTTTG
Organism: Panax quinquefolius; assembly: GCA_020205615.1. Classification (NCBI taxonomy): domain Eukaryota; kingdom Viridiplantae; phylum Streptophyta; class Magnoliopsida; order Apiales; family Araliaceae; genus Panax; species Panax quinquefolius. The sequence goes on from CM035165.1 coordinate 18,518,561, forward strand.
AGATATATTGCAGGAGTTATAATTTTTAATCCAACCGTTGGATCGTTGTAAATTTTGGATATGTTATACATATATAAGTTGAGTATATGTCCACAAATTTTGAACCGTTAAAAATGAACGTATGATTTGTTATAAATTTTAAGAGGTGACGGATTCGGAAATTAGGTTATAAATAATTTTGGTGGAAAATTCTAGAATTGGTGGGCCCCACTTTTGGTTGGTGAAGAAATGTGCTGAGATTTTTATTCAAATGTGGTGGGTGGGAATAGTAGCAGGTAAAGCCATCAGGTTGTAGGTTAAGTCTACTTCGGCGTGCTAACATTTTCCTATAAATAGAAGGCTAAGTTAGAATTGAAAATCTTCGTTCTGGAGAAATCCTTAATGGAAAGCCCCCTCTTTCCTATGAACAGCCTGGTTGTCATAAATGTGATTCTGTAATATTATTTGTGAATAATTAATCATTGATTCATATGATAAGGAAATATTTATTTTATGTGGATATAAATGATGGATTTATTTATGTGGTTATAAATGAAGGAATTAATGTTGAGGTGTTTTATCAGTATTTTGTTGGATTGGAGGTATTAAAAATCAAACTAGTGGTTTTTGAGATATATTACAGGAGTTATAATTTTTAATCTTACTATTGGATTGTTATAATTTTTGGATATGTTATACATATATAAGTTGAGTATATGTCCATAAATTTTGAACCGTTAAAAATGAACGTATGATTTGTTATGAATTTTAAGAGGTGACGGATTCTGAAATTAGGTTATAAATAATTTTGGTGGAAAATTCTAGAATTGGTGGGCCCCACTTTTGGTTGGTGAAGAAATGTGCTGAGATTTTTTATTCAAATGTGGTGGGTGAGAATAGTAGCAGGTAAAGCCATCAGGTTGCGAGTTAAGCACCTTTGCTGTCTAACATTTTCCTATAAATAGAGGGCTAAGTTAGAATTGAAAATCACACCAGAAACAAGTTTTCTCTCTTTCTCTGTCTAGATTATTGAGTGTATTTTGTGAGTATTTAGATACTTTGTGAGTTTCTATTCATCAATGCAAGTTTCCTTCAGCCTTATACCGATATTCCGATCAAAAGTACTGATATTTTGAGGTAAGGGATATTATCTTCTTCTTAAATTATATTTTCTTCAATATCATTATGCCGAAATATTGGTATAAACTTTTTATCAAATTTGGAACTTTGTGTCGGGGTTACTATTCACGTATACGACACTATTCACGTATACAGCACTATTCACGAATGCGACACTATTCACCAAAAAATGAAATTTTCTTCTTTTTTTCCAAGTTGTCTATTATGGTTACTATCTTTGATTGTATCCATGTTTTGATCATTATTTTTGAATTCGCTTCAAAATTGGTTATTTGAATATTATTGAACTTGGATAAACCGTATGTACTGAATCCTTAATATTTGATCTGTTATCTCACCGGATTCGCTTTCTTTAAAATATTTTTCATCATCCTCGGTCCTAAATGATGATATGAATGAATATCTTTGACACAGTAGTGCAAAGATGAATGATTACCAATTAATATCTTTGGCCGTAGTGCAAAGATGAGCAGTGTTGAGATGAATACATGACCAACCGGTGATACAAATGAATATATTTGGCCTGTAGTGCAAAGATGAATATTTGATTCAAGATGTATATTGATTGATGTTACAGGGATAAAATATTGATGATGAACTTTTAAATCTTAGAAGATAGTAGAATTCTTTCTCTACTTGACTCTTCTAATGGATTACTGTTTTTCGCTGCAGTTGTTGATCTAAAACTTGTTGTCTATTATATTTTATTAGATTATTCCCTATTGAAGACTAATGATAATTTGTTTTATATTATCTTAGTCATAATATTCTTTACTGGGCTAGTTGAGCTCACCCTTTTGTTCCATTTTTCTTCTCAGGAGGTGAGAACATAGCAGGAACTAGTCGGGGTACGGAGTGATGGTTCTAGAAAGATGATTTAGCAGTCCTCACTATTTCTGTAAAATAATGTTTGAATAATTGTAATGAGGACTCCTTTTGAGTTTGTATACTCTTTAGTATACAATATTTGTATTCAAACTTACAGTATAGGCGTTATCATATTCTGCACGACAATTATATTACTGAAGTTGTATTTGATTTTGTACCATGTATTTGGCGACTCGGAATGGGTGATGTATACCTATTTTGGGGGCGTCACAAACGGAGCAATTATTGAATCAATAAAATAAAATATTGAACAGTAATTACTGTAACAATTATTGAGTAGTGCCTTCTTACGTAAGAATCAATAATTAAAAAATAATGTGCAATACTGGTGTGTTCTTTGTGCAACCACGCCGACATTCGTAATTTAACCATCGGGTATTCCAACAGTTATTAATTCAGTAACTAACTACTGTAGTTATTTGTAAAAACTCAAACTTGTCATTTTCTTCATCCGACCGCTTTTTTTCGTTATAGGGCCCATAAATGGTTCTTGTGCGTAAATTAATATTCCCCGACAATAAGAATATTTCACGACCAAACGAATATTCCCCGAAAATAATGAATATTTTATAATCACTTGCTTATTTTGCAAAATTTGCACATTTCACCCATAACCAAAGTATTATATCAAATTAACACCTTATTATTTCAAGATAATGAATAGAGAAAATTTAATTTTATTTATTAAAAAGATGGGGTCTTACAACCTCCCCTCCTTATGAAATTTCTTCCTCAAAATTGACGTACGTACCTGGTGTTTCGAAAAGGATAGGATACCTTGCTTTCATTTCTAATTTCAACTCCAAGGTCATTTCTTCAATAGCATGGTTCTTCCATAAAACCTTAACTTGTGGTATAACCTTGGTGCGTAGGACATGCTCTTTCCTATCCAAGATCTTAATAGGTACCTCCTCGTACGTTAAATCTTTGGTTATCTCGTCTGGTTATAACTCAATAATGTGGTTTGGGTCTTTCACATATTTACGAATCATAGATATGTGAAAAACATTATGAACACGAGACATGTTTGGAGGTAATGCGAGTTTATAGGCCACATTTCCTATTCGGTCAAGAATCTCAAATGGACCAACAAATCGTGGATTGAGTTTTCCTCTCTTCCAAAAGCTTGTAACTCCCTTCCATGGAGCAATACGTAACAATACATGATCCCCAATATTAAATTACACGTCCTTTCGATGAAGATCCGCATAACTCTTTTGTCGATCCTGTGTCGTTTGTATACGTTGTCGAATCATTTGAATCTTTTCTGTAGTTATGCGTACCAATTTTGGTCCCAACAATGTTGCTTCACCCACCTCGTCCCAACATACTGGAGAACGACATTTTCTTCCATACAACGCCTCGAATGGAGCCATGCCTATACTTGCTTGATAACTGTTGTTGTATGAGAATTCCACCAATGGCAAGTACTTATCCCAACTTTTTTGAAATCTAGGACATAGAGTCTTAATAGATCTTCAAGAGTTTGAATAGTCCTTTTTGATTGCCGGTTCATTTGAGAATGGTATGCCGTACTGAATCATAAATCTGTGCCCATAGCTTTCTGCAAGCTAACCCAAAATCGTGAAGTGAATCTTGGGTCACGATCCGAAACTATGGATATTGGCATGTCATGCAATCTCACAATCTCATTCACGTACATACGAGCAAAATATTCAAGGGAATAAGTCTCCCGTATCGGCAAGAAATGAGCAAACTTGGTTAATCTATCAACAATGACCCAACTCGCATCTATGCCTTGAGAAACCTTGGGAAGACCCGTAATGAAATCCATAGTAATGTGTTCCCACTTCCATTTCGGAATCTCAAGTGGTTGCAATGGACCCTTTGGCACTTGATGCTTCGCCTTTACACGTTAACAAGTTAAACACCTCGATATAAACTCTACGATTTCTCTCTTCATATTGCTCCACCAAAATGTATGTCAAAGATCGTGATACATTTTGGTACTCCCAGGATGGATTGCAAATGGTGTGTTGTGTGTCTCCATCATGATTCTATGCTTCAAGTCAAAATCGTTAAGAACACAAAGTCTGGAGTTGACTCAAAGTATTCCTTCTTCGTCGATTCTTACTTTTGGAATAACACCTTCTTGCACTTTCTTCTTCATACGCATCAGCTCCAGCTCCAGCTCCGTAGCTTGAGCAACTTTAACTTTATCGATTAAAGTCAGTTCTACTCGTATGTTTGATATCATCACATGGGTACTTGGAGCCTTTACCTCTATCTCCATCCTTTGTAAGTCATACAAGATGGGCCTTTGTGTTAACAACATTGCACTAGTACCGGCATATGATCTTCTACTCAATGCGTCAGCTACCACATTTACTTTTCCAAGATGATATTGGATGGTATGATCATAATCTTTTAACAGCTCAAGCCGACGTCGTTGCCGCATTTGAGTTCCTTTTGGGTGAAGAAATATTTGAGGCTTTTATGATATGTATAGATCTCCACTTTCTCCTCATACAGGTAGTGTCTCTAGATCTTCAACGCGAAAATGACTGCTGCCAACTCCAAATCATGAGTAGGCTAATTCCTCTCATATTCTTTGAGTTGTCGCGAGGCATAGGCTAAGACTTTCCTATGTTGCATGAGAACACATCCAAACCCTTTGCCTGAAGCATCGTTGTAGATAACAAATCCATTCAAACCAGATGGTATTGCTAGAACAGGAGCCGAAATGAGTCTCCTCTTGAGCTCTTGGAAACTCTTCTCGCATTCCTTGCTCAATACAAATTTTATATCTTTTCGAGTCAGCTGAGTTAACGGAGTAGCGATTCAAGAACACCCTTCCACGAATCTCCGATAGTAACCAGCTAAGCCTAGAAAGCTACGTACTTCGGTCACTGACTTCAGTTGCTCCCATCTTTGTATTGCTTCAATCTTCACCGGGTCGACAGATACTTCATGTTTTGACACCACGTGCCCAAGGAATACTACTTCCTCAAGCCAGAACTCACATTTCTTCAGCTTGGTATATAGCTTTTTATCACAAAGCCTTTGAAGGACCAGCTTCAAATTGCGCTCATGATCTTCACGGCTTTTGGAATAGATGAAGATGTCATCAATAAAGACGACAATGAACTAATCCAAATATTCTTTGAACACACAGTTCATCATATCCATGAAAGCAGCAGGAGCATTAGTCTATTCAAAAGACATGACTAAGAATTTATAATGCCCGTACCGAGTTCTGAAGGCAGTCTTTTGAATATCCTCAGTTTTAATCTTCATCTGATGATATCCAGAACGAAGATCGATCTTTGAAAAGAATTGTACTCCTTGCAACTGGTCCAACATGTCATCAATGTGAGGTAATGGATACCTATTCTTGATGGAGACATGGTTCAATTCCCGGTAGTCAATACAAAGTCGCATACTCCCGTCTTTCTTCTTTACAAATAAAACAGGAGCACCCCAAGGAGGTGTACTAGGACGAATGAAACCGATGTCCAACAACTCCTGTAGTTGGACCTTTAACTCCTGAAGTTCAATAGGAGCCATTCGATATGGGTTTTTAGAAATGGGCTTTGTACTAGGTTCAAGGTCAATAAAGAATTCAACTTCACGTTACGGGGTAGTAGCCGAAGTTCTTCAGGAAATACGTCAGGAAATTCACTAACAACAGAAATATTATTCAAATCTAACGTGTTTTTGTTCAAGACCGCGACATGGGCTAAGAAAGCTTGACATCCGTTTTTCAATAAACGAATAGCTCTATAGCTTGATATGACAGTGATTGACTTTAGTGGTTTTGTTGTTTGAATTCGCATATAACGAGGTTGGTTAGAAATAAAAAACTAACATTCCTTACCTCAAAAGAACAATACTTTCTAATTTGAATTATCGTATATAAAATCAAGGAAATATTAGGTTTATAATATTCAAGAACGCAATCAAATTGCATAAATAAAGCGAAACGTGTAAAATCGAGTTTAAAATTTTACAAACCATATACCCGGATCACCCTTTATGCACAATTATTAATTAAACGAAAAAGATGAATAAGAAACATACCCTTGAAGATCCGAGCTTCCTCAGGTACAAGTTCACTTCCAATCCTTTTCGCGTTCAACTTGAATCCACCGGGTTTGGCTCCTTCCTTTGATCAACGTTAGCCACCCAAGTGTTTAGCCTCTAGAGGTGATCCACCAAGGAAGAAGAAGGATTCAAGAAGATGGGTGGTTGGCTAAACCCTAGTTTTTCTATCTCTATAGAAAAGGAGTGTACTCTCCAACCATTGGAATTATCACGTCGTCTTGATATCTGATATAAGACTCCTCTTATAAAGATATCAAGTAACCTAATTAAAAAAATAAGGTATTATTTAATTAAACTCTTTTTTATTAAAGGGCTCCCTAATCTTATTAGGGATAATTAATTAAACTCCTTTAACTAATTTTTCTTCCTAATCCAATTAGGAATAAATGAGAGTACTTATATTAAATTAATTCCTAAACTCTTTTAGAAATTAAAATAATAATAATAATTATAATAATTTTAATAAGACTCCTCTTATTAATTTATATTTAATATTTCTAAAATATTAAATAATAAATATTAAGCTATTTAATTTATTCTATCACCATAGATTAAATTAAATATACATAACATATTATTACGATTATGCCATTAACTTCTTAAATAATTATTCTTCCTTTTATGGTGTGACCCTTTAGGTTCTCCATATTAAACCTAGTTTGTGAATAAATCAATTAGAACAATTCTAATCTTATTTAAATAAATAAATTAAACAATTAATTTATTTAAATAAATAATATTTATTCTACAATAGGGATAAGCCTCCTAGCGATCAACAACTTTCCGGATAATATAGATTTCAACATTAATCATAAAAGAACCTTTGAGTAAATAGTTACCGCACAATTCAATCCTTCCACCATACAATGTCCCAATTAAATATAAGACATGGAATTACCGTCAAGTCTTATTTTATTTAATTATATGTATTTCGACTCTTAAATGCATGACTCCAAATAATGCAAATTAGAAACTCCTTTCTAATTTCATTCTCGCCGCCAAGGACTCTTTGGGTTGTCATTTATCGAATCACATAGGACATTTCTCTTCTTTTAATAGAAGTGGTAGATTCTTTATTGATCATACATTATCTCCATGTACAACTTATTATACCCAAGCATACCCTTTGATATACCTAAGGGTCTTAAGGAATAAGTCAAAGTATAACTCATCATACACAAGATACTATGATGATCTCAAGTCCAAGGATCACTTGTACTACTATCACTACAGAATTCCTATTGACAAAAGTAAAACTCCATTAGGTATTCCTTAGCGAGCCACGTTCAGTGAACTTATTCTCTATTAAGCACCTACATACTTGCTTTAGTGTCTCCACACAAATGATCATGAGATCAATCATCCTCATCCAATGACCAAGCAACGTATGTACCAATCTATCCGGATTCACTAATCCCCAATTTAGTAATCCAATGATTGGGAACTATTTTATTTTTAAGCTTTCTAAGAATTTAGATCTCATTAGAATGATCATCATCATTATTCTAAAAGCATTGCTTAAAACTATGGGTTTATCACATATTATAAAACAGCATCATGTAGATAATTAAAAGCCCTTAATAAATTAATACTTTTTATTAATAAATGAATAAGATTGTTACAAAGTATATGCTTTATCATCAAACATGATTGGCTTGTGTGCATACTATTTTCAATCTCCCACTTGCACTAAAGTCAATCGTCATGGTATCTCATACTCTTCTTCTCTAAGTGACGATTATCCTGCTGTTGGATAAGCTTTAGTTAATGGATATGTAATGTTGTTCATGAGAGTCCACTATCTCTATAGTGATTTCCCATCTTTCAATGATTCTAATAATCAAATGAAAGTGCCACAACACATGTTTAGATCCAAGATGAGACTTAGGAACTATTCCTAGTTCTGTAATGAACTTTTAATCTAAACAATCAACTTGCAGCTTCATTTATAGCTATATACTTTGTCTTTATCACTAAACCAGCAACCTTTTGCTATTTGGAACCTTTCAAATTCACTGCACCACTGTTCAAGATAACGCTTTACCTTAAAGTAGATTTTTGGTCGTCTTGGTCTGTCTGAAAAACTTGAGTCTGTAAAGCCCTCTAGTTTTAATTCAGACCCACCATGTATGCTCACATCCTTAGTGCCGGTTAAGAACTTTAAGATGTTTTTCACATCTTCACGATGATCTTCTCGAAATATGACCGATCAACATTAGATCTTGTATATTTCATTGCATACATGATAGTCACTCATGCGATCTCTCTTTTCAGGAGTCTGTGGGGACTATAAAGAGAGATACACTCCATAGCTCATCAACATGAAACATCTCTTGGAGCTTGCCATGCTAAACGACTTTAGCATCAAATGAATATACATTCCTTGGGTTAAGTCGAGCATCCTCTTATATCTATCTATATAGATTTTATCCCCAATTAAGATACTCCTCCCAAATCATTCGTGGAGGAATGTTTAGACAACTTTATCTTTACTGATTCTAGCATTGGCATGTCATTCCGTATCCATAGTATATCAACATATAATACTAGAAATTTCACGGCGCCCCAATCGACCCTTTTGTACACACTAGGTTCATTCTTGTTTTTGATAAAATCAAACTCTTTTGATTATTTCATCAAAATGAATGTTCCATTTTGAGAGTGTCTATAACTCTTACCTCATCGTATGTAACCGGATCATCATCTTCTATGATAATCGTACTCTCATCATCATCATCATGATGAATCCATACCTCCCGTATCTTCTTAATATTCCGTTTTATGATTCAGTTGTGGTACAATAGTTCCATCTACAGGTTCCTCTTATTTGACTTATAGTGTTTTGTGGTTCTTGAACTCTTCAAGATCTATTATCCTCCCACTAGCCCCTTCAATGATAAACACATTTATCTTAGAAGGCAGCGTGTTTCACAATAAACACCTTTTGCTAAGCAGGATTATAGAACATATACCCTAAACTTACTTTAGGATGTCCCACAAATCGATACTTGTCAAATCTTGTCCCAAGCTTATCCTTTGAAACCTTTTCACATAAGTTGGACAACCACTTATCTTAACATACTTAAGATTAGGAATCCTCCATGTCCATAACTTTTATGGAGTCTTGGGGCTGGATTTTGAGGTTACCTTTTTTGTAGATATGCAGCCATTTCTAGGACATTATCCCAAAAGAATACTAGAATGTCGGTAAAATCATTATGGACCGCACCATGTCCAACAAGGTATAATTTTTTCATTCAGATACATCAATCAATTATTGCGTATCAGGATGTGTCCATTATGAGAAAACCATTTGAGATGATCTAGAAACTTATTGCACAAGTATTTATTCCTTGATCTAATCAAAGAATCTTAATACATTGCCAATTTGTTTCACTTCTGAATTCTTTGAACCTTTCAAATAATTCACACTTGTATTTTAGCAAATACACACATTCAACTCTTTGAATGATCATCTCCTTTTCTTATACTAATTTGTTCAATATGCAAAATTATTTTCATGTAAGTCAAGTATACAAAATTTATTAAGTAATATTCCAGTTCTATACAAAACATTATTATTATAAATAGAACAACAATTGTTCTTAATTATAATACCAAAGATTTCATTGTCCAACAATAAAATGGAAATAATATTTTTAACAAGAACTGGAATACAATAACAACTTATTGACTTAATAGATTTGCCCGTAGGCATTGCTAAACTATAAGTTTCTATGGCTAATATGGCAACCTTTGCTATATTTTCCACACATAGGATTACTTATATTTATTTAGTTTTCTACTTCTGCTTGGTCCCTTCATAAATCTATATTTATGATAACCAAAGTTGGTATCCAATACCCAAGTAGAACCTTGACTTAAAGAAAAAATTATTTTAAATCATGAACAAATTTGTATTTGTAACCGAAACTTCACTAAGCTTCTTTGGTTAACCTTTGCAAGATGCTTCTCGCAGTTTCTTTCCAAAGTCTTTGGTTTATTATTGCAATGGAAGCAAACTCCTTTGCTATCCATATCGCTTTTGTTCTTATTATCCTTTATTTTGCCCTTCTATATACCTTCTTTGAATCGTTCTTCTTTTGGAAGATCCTTTGGCCCCTACCAAGAAGAGCATAGTCTTTCTTGGTTGGAAAGTGACTCTCATCATTTTTCAACATGTTAAGCAAATCAACGGTCGATATCTAGCTTGTTTATCTCGAAAAATTCACAACAATTGTGAAAGGAGTCCGGGAGTGAGTGCAAGATCAAATCTTGGCTCAACTCTCCATTCATGACAAAACCAGTTGTCCTAATTGATCAATCAAATTGATTATGTTAAGAACTTTTTGTCTGTACTATAGTGCCATTGGCCATTCTAGATCGGAAGAGCTCCTTAGATATCTGATATCTATAAGTCCTACTTTCCTCACCATCAACTACTTGATGTGCAGGAATATAGTAGGAGCATCCATAGTTTCATGCTGACGCTGAAGCTAATTACTCATGGATGCGAGCATGATGCATTGAGCCAACTATGCATCATCTTGCCACTTTCTAAAAGTAGCAATCTCTTCCTCAGAGGCATTGTCTGCAACCATTGCAGGGATAGGCGTATTAAGGACATAAGATAGCTTTTCAGCTATGAGAACTATTCTCAAATTCCTTAACCAATCCGTTTAATTCGGTCTCGTTAATTTAGCATCTAATATGCTTCGCAGTGATAGTAATTTTAGACATTGTAAAATTCTGTAAATGAATTTGTAATTAACAACATTTTAACATACATTCTTTTATTAATTACCAAAATAAATTAGGTCTTGTTTTAAATTGGATCTCCCACTATTTTCTTCAAACTATATTACCCTCACTTATATAGTTCGGCAAAATCTAATTAAAGATCTGCTAGTGAGAATAAGGATCCCATTTCAAATGTATATAGCCTTGTGGTGACACAACAAACTATATATAAATAAATAGGTAGACAACTTTTGTCAATTACATCAACTATCTGCAACTCCTTTTCTTTTTGCCTCTTAGATTATTTTGATCAAGTGGTGGCACATCCGAATCAAAATTATCCAAGTTAAGTCCGACCTAGCACTCCATATATTCAAAAAAGAAAAATATCATCCTTGTGGTGACACAACAAAACAATATTGTTCAATTTTCTTTATAAGCATCAAATGTGATAAATTAACATCTTAAATACTTAATACTTGCCTTGTGGTGACACAACAAACTCATATTAAATATTTAATACTCTATTAATTTTATCATGCTAGAAGGCTACGCTTCGATATTCCAAATATCTTTGAGCGCTTAGGACTTAATATAAAAATTGAGGGATTTGTTATTAATTTGTCTTATCTTGTTTAGCGCATATACGCATATATATATATAAAATACGCATCATATTAATTAACATGCGAAGCATGTTTGCATAATATATAATATATATAGTATAAGCATGCACATATAGAATACTATATTCTACCCCTGATTGATTATGGACTTTTATTCTAGTTTGGTTCACTAGAGCCACCAAGTGAACCAAAAGGTCAAACCCTAGGGTGCAAGAATTAATATTTAAATATAACTATTACATTTAAACCCGGGCTCCATTACAAATGGGTCTTGACGCTCCTTGTTCCTTGATCTCCAATTCTTCAAAATTAATTCTAACTATTCCTATTACAAAACTATTTAAAATAAATAGAAACCTTGATCGTGAATCAAGGGAAGTACATAGGAGAAAGATAGAATTTACATTAAGAAAAATTAGAGAAGACGAGGTACGCAGACCCCATTTAATAAAATCCATACATTCATGCATCCAACTAAAATAAAATCCAATCACATTGGTCAATTGTCCATAATCAATCTCATTTATTATCATACACATCACCATATGCATCAATAAATAACATTCACGAATAATAAACATTTAATATATATATATATATATATATATATATATATATATATATATATATATATTGATATCATTTAATGGGCAAATTTAGTTAGTATAAAATCTAATTTTGAATCAAAATAAACTCCTTTATTTTAATCCAAATTTAAATCAAAATAAAACTATTTTATTTTAATTTATCTAATTTTGAATAAAATAAACTATTTTATTTTAATCGAAATCTTTAATCAAAATAAACTCTTTTATTTTAATTAATTATGGAATCAATTCCATGTAAAAAAAAAAAATCCTTTATTAAAGGAAACACGATTTTTTTTTCCTATTCACAAATAAACTCCTTTATTTTGAATAATATGAAATCTTATTCCATATCTAAATAAACTCTTTTATTTAAGGAAACATGGATTCACTTTCCTATTCACAAATAAACTCCTTTATTACGAATAATATGACATCTTATTTCATATCTAAATAAACTCCTTTATTTAAGGAAACACAGAATCCAATTTCAACTCTAACTAGTTATCATGGAATCAAATTCCAACTCTAATTAGTTAACATGAAATTTAATTTTAAAATTAAAATAAACTCTTTTATTTTAATATTAAAATAAACCTTTTATTTTATGATTAAAATAAACATTTTATTTTAATTATAAAATAATAAGATTAGTATATATATATATAACTATTATAATAGCCGTATGATTAGTACTAATATATATATATATAATATATATATATAGTATTTCATCATAACCTGCACCTTCGGATTTTACATGATAATGTGATTCATGAAAAACAAATGATTCCCTGCAACCTTTTGAATCCTGAGTTCCTGACTCCTTCCCTTGAAAACGTGAATGACATGATGGTGGGAAGATTATCATGTAATCATGATTTTCGAATCAGCTTAAATAAAAAAAATCGTGAATCTCCCATAACCTTTAATAACCACAGTTCGCGAATATCACCTGGGCCACGGTTTAAAAAAAAAAAATTCCACCCTTGATATCATATACCAGGATATTGACTGCTTAAACGTAATATTAACCGAGCCCAAGATAAAACACGGAAACAACTTTCAGCGTTTTTTTTAAAATAAATTTTATACAACAAATTATGCCCAATTAAATTGTTCTAAACACATATCAATATACATATCAAATTAAAAACAATTAATAATTTGAATAAAGGTTTGGCTCTGATGCCACTGTTAGGTTTGTAATATTCAAGAACGCAATCAAATTGCATAAATAAGCGGAAACGTGTAAAAATCAGAGTTTAAAAATTTTACAAACCATATACCCGGATCACCCTTTATGCACAATTATTAATTAAACGAAAAAGATGAATAAGAAACATACCCTTGAAGATCCGAGCTTCCTCAGGTACAAGTTCACCTCCAATCCTTTTCGCGTTCAACTTGAATCCACCGGGTTTGGTTCCTTCCTTTGATCAACGTTAGACACCCAAGTGTTTGGCCTCTAGAGGTGATCCACCAAGGAAGAAGAAGGATTCAAGAAGATGGGTGATTGGCTAAACCCTAATTTTTCTATCTCTATAGAAAAGGAGCGTACTCTCCAACCATTGGAATTATCACGTCGTCTTGATATCTGATATAAGACTCCTCTTATAAAGATATCAAGTAACCCTATTAAAAATAAGGTATTATTTAATTAAACCCTTTTAATTAAAGGGGTTCCCTAATCTTATTAGGGATAATTAATTAAACTCCTTTAACTAATTTTCCTTCCTAATCCAATTAGGAATAAATGAGAGTACTTATATTAAATTAATTCCTAAACTCTTTTAGAAATTAAAATAATAATAATAATTGTAATAATTTTAATAAGACTCCTCTTATTAATTTATATTTAATATTTCTAAAATATTAAATAATAAATATTAAGCTATTTAATTTATTCTATCAACATAGATTAAATTAAATATACATAACATATTATTACGATTATGCCATTAACTTCTTAAATAATTATTCTTCCTTTTATGGTGTGACCTTTTAGGTTCTCCATATTAAACCTTTTGAATAAATCAATTAGAACAATTCTAATCTTATTTAAATAAATAAATTAAATAATTAATTTATTTAAATAAATAATATTTATTCTACAATAGGGATAAGCCTCCCTAGCGATCAACGACTTTCCGGATAATATAGATTTCAACATTAATCATAAAAAAGAACCTTTGAGTAAATAGTTACTGTCTGAATTCAATCCTTCCACCATACAATGTCCCAATTAAATATAAGACATGGAATTCTTCGTCAAGTCTTATTTTATTTAATTATATGTATTTCGACTCTTAAATGCATTGACTCAAATAATGCAAATTAGAAACTCCTTTCTAATTTCATTCTCGCCTTAACCAAGGACTCTTGAGTTGTCATTTATCGAATCACATAGGACATTTCTCTTCTTTTAATAAGTGGTAGATTCTTTATTGATCATACATTATCTCCATGTATACTTACTTATTATACCCAAGCATACCCTTTGATATACCCTAAGGGTCTTAAGGAATAATTCAAAGTATAACTCATCATACACAAGATACTATGATGATCTCAAGTCCAAGGATCACTTGTACTACTATCACTACAGGAATTCTTATTGACATGCAAGTAAAACTCCATTAGGTATTCCTTAGCGAGCCACGTTCAGTGAACTTATTCTCTAATAAGCACCTACATACTTGCTTTAGTGTCTCCACACAAATGATCATGAGATCAATCATCATCATCCAATGAGCAAACAACGTATGTTCCAATCTATCCGGATTCACTAATCCCCAATTTAGTAATCCAATGATTGGGAACTATTTTAGTTTTAAGCTTTCTAAGAATTTAGATCTCATTAGAATGATCATCATCATTATTCTAAAAGCATTGCTTAAAACTATGGGTTTATCACATATTATAAAACAGCATCATGTAGATAATTAAAAGCCCTTAATAAATTAATACTTTTTATTAATAAATGAATAAGATTGTTACAAAGTATATGCTTTATCATCAAACATGATTGGCTTGTGTGCATACTACTTTCAGAAACATGCAATGAATAGCAAGTCACAAAGTATCTAAATACTCACAAAATACGTTCGATAATATAGAGAGAGAAAGCTTATGATTCTAGTGTGATTTTCAATTCTAACTAAGCACCCTATTTCTAGGAAAATGCTTAGAACGTCATAGAAGACTAACCTGCTATCTGATGGCTTTACCTGCTACTATTCACGCCCACAACTTTTGAAATAAAATTTCAGCACATTTCTCACCAACCCAAAGTGGGGCCCACCATATTTTTAATAAAAACATTTATTTCTGAAACTTCAATAATTCATAATAAATAGCACTTTTATCAGAAAAATTCGACTCTCATGTTTATTCTATAGGAAATTTAATTCTCTACAACTTTGTAGAATAAAGTTTTTCCAAAATCCAAATAGAAAATGTCCGAAATCCATATACGATTGATTGTTAATACTTCTATTTCAACAAAATACTGATAAAATACATCAACCTTAATTCCTTCATTTATAACCACAATAAATATATCCATCATTTATATCCACATAAAATAAATATTTCTTTATCATATAAATTAATAATTAATTATTCACAAATAATATTACAGAATCACAATAATGACAACCAGGTCGATTCTAGGAAAGAGGGGGTTTTTCGATAAGGATTTCTCCTTACTGGCGCGCAATTAGGTGATCAAACCCTTTTCCTAGACAGAATTTCCTTAGACATTGTCAATAATGATATCTAATAATATTATTCAAATAACATGAATTATTGATCTGATAATGGAAAATACTGTACAGTGACAATTATTGAAACAATAATAATATAAATATCAACGTAGCAATTATTGAATCAATAAAATAAAATATTTTACATTAATTACTGTAACAATTATTGGGTAGTGCATTCTTACGTAAGAATCAATAATTAAAAAATATTGTGCAATACAGTGTGCTACTGTGCAACCACGCGTATTACTATATTTTAACCACCGATTCCAACTGCAAGTTATCTGTAAATAACTACGCCAATTATTTGTAAAAACTCAAACTTGTCGTTTTCTTCATCTGACCATTTCCATTATGTGGCCACAAATGACTGCGCTGTCGTACGAATATTCCCCGACAACAAGAATATTCCACGACCAAACGAATATTCCCCAAAAATAATGAATATTTTATAACCACTTGTTTATTTTGCAAAATTTGCACATTTCACTCATAACCAAAGTATTATATCAAATTAATACCTTATTATTTCAAGATAATGAATAAAGGAAATTCAATTTTATTTATTAAAAAGATGGGGTCTTACAATTAAACCTAACAAAATATAAATCAAATTAATATACATAAGAAATAAATAAATTAATAATAAACTTACAGCAAACCCTTCAATGGAGAGTACTACTACTGTAAATTCAATGGAGTTGTGATGTTGGGGCTCTTTGACTGGACTGGAGGGATTTTAAATTTGCAGAGCTAACTCTTCCTCTTTTCTCTCTCCAAGAGTATGACTATGGTTGCTTCTAGTATTTCAGTCTTTCTAAACTAAAAATTAATTGGATATTGGATATACGTAGAAACATGATATATTTTTATATATAGGTTATTCATGTGAAAGTATTTATATGAATTTATAAATTTTTTATGTAGAAAACATCAGTTCTTATTCCATGTATAATACAGGTCTATTCTAATTTTATTTTCTTTATTATTACCGCCATTTGTACTTTTTATTCCCTCCGTTTGTACTTTTTTGAATATGATAAAGTATACAAAATAAAAAGTAAATATATTATTTATTGAGTTTCATTAGTATAAAAAAATAAAAATATATTCATTATTTTATATAATTTTATGGAATCACTAAAGATAAATTTAGAATTTTTTTTACTCTTTTTTTATTTTTAGATTTCTTAGTATGTGTTGCCATAATCCCTCGTTGAAAGATATAAATTAATAATAAACTTAGGGCAAATAATCTCTTGAGAGATAAAATTGATTTTGAAACTGAAACTTATTATTTATTTAATAATAAAATAAATAAATAAAATTTTATTTATTTATTTATTTGTTATATATATTAATTTGATTTATATTTTGTTGGGTTAAATGTTTTATTTTCTTATTTTTTGGCAAACTTTTTAAATTTATATTATTATTTATAAAGAATTAAATAAAATTCATTTGTTATAAATTTTCCCTTTTAGATCCATATATTCAATTATTTATAATTTCTTTAATTATATTTATAAATAATTAAACAAAAATTTATTTGATATTAATTACAAAAATAATAAAATATATTCTTCTTCTATAATATTGAGTGTATTTCTTTCGAGTTTTAGGAAGCTTTGAGTTTAGAAAACAATACAAGTTTTCTTCAAGAATATCTCCACTATACCAGTCGGAATACTCTCTTTTTTAAGGTAAGAGATATTATTTTTGTTTAATACTCGTAAGAAATAATATTTTCTTCCATACTATGTAGTATTTAAGTAATATTATTTCGTTTCAGATTTCGAATTCTACACTCATTTTGTTTAGTTCTGGCTTCTATAATCCATGAAATTAGTAGAATATCCTTGAAATTTGTGTTTCATCCAGTATATTTTTTATAGAAATATTATTTTGAACATTCTTGATAAGTTTTAACTTTTTCATGCCGAAGTACTATTTATAGGGTACTATTCACTCGGGTATTATTCACCCAGGGTACTATTCATGATAAAAATTGATTTTTTTCGGTCCAAATTATTTTTGATATAATATTATTCTTGAATTTTACTCCACAAAGCAGTATCATGTTGACAATTTGGACATTATTGAATTCTAGATAATTTAAATTATAAATTTTTAAAATTTATCAGTTGCTTTCATTTAATTTAATTCTTGTATTATTGTCATCATCCTCATGTTTATATTGTTAAGAAAGTCATTGTAGACACTCAAAATTTCGTTTTACAGTTACTAACTATGTAGTAGGACAAAATTATCTTTTTCACACTCTAGAGATAACCCTGGAGGACCACAACATCAATTCCAACCCCAGAAATAGCCCCAGGAGATCCAGTTTCCAACCCAGAGATAAGCCCGGGAAAATCAGTTCCAACCTCGGAGATAACCCTGAGGGATCAAGTTCAAAGCCTGGAGATAACCCCAGGAGGTCAAGCCAACCTCAGATATAACCCTGAGAACAATCAAAGTCAACATCAGGTCAACCTCAGAGATAACCCTGAGAAAAGACTGTTACAACTGCGCGAAAACCGAAAAAAAACCCAAGGAGGGACAAAATGGTCATTTTCCAACTCAACTTCAACTCAAATCAAATACACTCATTTCAACTCAAATTGCTTCAAAAGAAGTCTCACAAGAACCATATCATAACTTACGAGCGCAAACTACGCAAAACGGCTCAACGGACTGCCTGATAGAAACCCATAAATGCCATTTCGGTCATGGAACCATCTTCCCGGATTAAAAAAGGGTAAATCCTATGTCATTGCATAGCCATCGAAAAAAACTTTTCGAAATGGTATGACACTCTTCCATCGGATTCCCAGATTGAAAGTTATGAAGGTTCAAGCAAACAACGCGTTGTTTGAGTACACGTACTTCAAGACGGCGAGACCCACATTGCCTGGGGCACCCCGGACAGCCGCATGTACACCTGCAGCTCCCCCCTCTTTAAATAGAGGGCTTGGGGTGGCCATTTTGTAAGAAAAAAAGGTGAGGAAGCCCTGTCCAATTTGCTCTGTACACACTATAAACTGAGTGCTTTCTCATTTTAAACACTTGTGAGCTTATATTTGACCATTTTTTACTAGTGGGAACCGAGTGTTCATCCATTTTAAGCTATTGAAGTCTTCTTTGGTAGTCCACAATAAGCCTTCTTACATTACTTAAAGCTTTTTCTCCACTTCTTGCACACACGGTTGTTCACGTTGAGAGTCGTGTTGTGTGCGTATGCCCGGACTCCGGTCCGTGGCTTTTTATTTCTTATATATATATATATATATATATATATATATATAACTGTTATCAAACTTTGTTCGGTGAGCCTGGATTTATATCCGGAGTATTTACTGCTTTTATATATATATATATACTTATATATATAAACTGTTATCGAACTTTGTTTGGTGAGCTTGGATTTATATCAGGAGCATTTACTGCTTATATATATAAATACTCATATATATATATATATTATTACCATCAAACTCTGTTTGATTGTGTGATGCCCCCAAATCCAGGGTTCCTTCAAACCTCGGTTCCGGTCCGCCACGATACTACTATTGTCAAACTATTTATTTCTTTTATTCATAACTTAATGAATATAACTTTGCTTATTACAATTTAGAATGTAAATTCTTTCCATTTCCAAGAACTGTGTAATGACCTCAAACTTTTATAAGTTTCTAATCTTGGTCATTTACTATTCCTGTTTTACTTCATATTCGATGTTATAAAAATATGCGGAATAATTTAAACTTTTTTCAATCTCCTTTGAAAAATAAAACTTTTATTGATTTCTTAACTTGAATCAATTACAAATCCTTGAATTAAATTATGATATGATTCATTCTATTCGAATTACTGTATAAATCTTTACATCTCGATTCGAATTCCTCAATATATCACATAATACAACTTAACATATATTACTCATCGTAAACTACTATCATGTACATCTCCTAGAACCTAAACGTGGTTCAAGAACATATATTTAAATAAATAAATCAATCTCCTTCGATGCTATTGAACTTTATCAATCAAGTAGCACATAACTTTACCTTGAGTCCTTAACCTACAAAAGTGGTTATTTGCAAGGGTGAGCTCGACAGCCCATCAATTCTAACAGTTTTCATGCAGCACATAGCATATAATAACATACTCAGTTCATGCATTCATAATCAATGAATATTTACTACGCATGTTACTTCTCACATAGCAGGCATAAAGATTTACTTCACAAGCATATCATCAAAGATCAACTTTCAACTTTCATACATATTTCATATGCATTTCATATATATACATCAACATTTGCATAGCATAATATAGCTCAACTAACGGTTATAGATTTTATATATCAAATAGGAACTGAAAGACTTGCCAGATTTGAAGTTTATTAACTTTGACTTAACTGCTTAAAGCTTATCTTCACTTCGTGTATTCCTACACAGTTATATAATCATGGATTCATATCATTAGTCATACATTTCATACGCTCTTAATATAAGATCAAATATTATTTCCTAACTAGGTTTGTAAAACCTACACTTCACTTTCTCATCATACTCTTAGAATAACTAGGTATGTATAGGTATACCTTAACCACTCGTACTTGACATCAACATTCATATATATCTATCACACACTTGATTCGCTATGTGTTCGACACATATTTGAAGTTTATAGATACTCGATCTACATCGTCCTTACCTTTTGCAACTTTAACAAATTTAACAAATTTGGGTTTTATATAACCATTACTTGTTCTTATACTTAAAACATCATCTATGTCAAGTATTATAGCTTTAGACATTCGTTACACATATGCTTTAAAGTTTAGATCAAAGTTAAAATAGTCGGAGCATCATCGCCGTGTGTGGCTTAATCATGCATTATTAATTAGGCTGGGATGGGCACAATTTACACCATCCTCGGCCGCACCAAAGTTGAGCTTTTATCTTCTAGGTTTCATTCCACTTCTTTTTAGTATTCCCAAATATTAACACATAGCAAGCATACATCTTAAGAGATCTTGGACTTTCTCAAAGTCGTATCAAGTCCACTTTTACACAATATGTCTCTAGTTGGAAATTTCTACGAAGTTAAGGCCAACTAAGTTCATGAAATCATGAGGTTAACTATATTATCCATCTATTTATACGAGAGGGTTATATAATGCATGCTCGCTGTGACGCCCCCAAAATAGGTCCCTTCCATCCAACCCATTCTAAGTCGCCAAATACATGGTACAGAAATAACTATAACTTTATTAATACATTTGTCGTGCAAAATACGACAACATATATACTATGAGTTTAAATACAAATATTGCCATCTAGACAATATCCACACGCAAATAAATCCCCATCATAATTATAGATACATTATTTTACAAAAATGGTGAGGACTACTAAACAACTCTCTCTCTAGAACCTTCATTCTATACCCCGACTAGTACTCGCTACATTCTCGCCTCCCGAGAAGAAAAATGGAACAAAAGGAAAAGGGTGAGCTCTCAACTAGCCCAAAGAAAGAATATTATGACTAAGATAATATACAACAAATTATCGTTAGTCTTCAACAGGAAAAATCTAATAGAATACAATAGACAACCGGTTTTTAAATCAACAACTGCAAATGAAACAACAATTCATTAGAAGAGTTAAGTAGAGAATGCAAACTACTATCTTCTATATATGATTTAAAAGTTCATCGTCGATATTTTATCCTGTAACATCAATCAATATATATCTGAATCAAATATTCATCTTTGCACTACAGTGCCAAAGATATTCATCACTTAGTCATGTTCGCCTAAACACTGCTCATCTTTGCACTACGGGCCAAAGATATTAATCAGTAGGTCATGTTCATCTCAACACACTGCTCATCTTTGCACAACCTACCAAAGATATTCATCAAGAAATCATTCATCTTTGCACTATAGGCCAAAGATATTCAAGAATATCATCATTTAGGACCGAGGATGATGAAAATATTTCAAAGAAAACGAATCCAAAGAAACAAAAGAAAAATATTAAGGATTCGTATTTTAAACAATCCAAGTTCAAAAATACTTCATAAGTAATCAGAGTGGAGTAAAATTCAAGAATGATCAAAACATGGATACAATCAAAGCTAGTATCCATAATAGATATTTTGGACAAAAAGAAGAAATTTCATTTTTGGTGAATAGTTTCAGATTCGTGAATAGTCTTGAGTATCGTGAATAATTAATCGATATCGTAAATAGTACTTTTGACACCAAAAGATAGAAATTTCACAAAAAAACATCTTCATGCTTCGTGAATAGTAACTCGTGAATAGTAACTCATGAATAATAACTCGTGAATAGTAACTCATGAATAGTAACCCCGACATGAAAAAGTTCCAAATTTGATAAAAATTTCAACCAATATTTCTAAGATAATGATATTGAAGAAATAATATCACTTTCGAATAAAATAACATCCCTTACCTCGAAAGACAAGATTTAGTTGAAACACCGGATATAGGCTATGACTTGAACTTGCACCAGTATAGCAATACTCAAAGTATACTCAAAATACTCACAAGAATACGCTTTCGATAATATAGAGAGAGAGAAAACTTCTGTTTCTGGTGTGATTTTCAATTCTAACCTAAGCACCCTATTTATAGAAAAATGCTTAGAACACCAAAGTAGAAAATTTATTAAATATTATTATATTTTTTTCAAAACTTCATACGCATGCTTTTACCATCTGAACTCAAATTTCTATCACATGTTAAATGAGGGAAACAAAATGAAAAACACGTTTTTGTAAATTAAAACTTTCAAAAATCAATTATTTCGGATCTTCGAAACTTCAATAATTCATAATAAATAGCCCTTTTATCAGAAAATTTGAATCTCGCCAATTTTTATAGAAAATTCAATTCTCTACAACTTTACAGAAGAAATTTTTTCCAAATTCCAAACAGAAATTCACCGAAATCCATAAACGGGTGATTTTACAGGCTATAATCAAATTTCAATCAAGAAATGGGGTCCACCGACACACAAAACATGTGTTAATCATTTAATGCCACAAAAATACTCTTCCTCCTCATATACTCATATATCCCACATTCATTATAAAAATATCACCGTGAATATATTATTAAAATAATATATTTAAATGAATTATTTTATCAGAAAAAGATAAAATATTAATTTTCAACAATTGTCATTTTAAAATTTTTTCCATCTATATCCACATAAAATCAATATTTTTCTCATCATATAAATCAATAATTAATTATTCACAAATAATATTACAGAATCACAGTACTGGCAACCAGGCCGTTCCTAGGAAAGAGGGGGCTTTCCAATAAGGATCTCTCCTTACTGGCGCGCAATTAGGTGACCAAACCTCTCCTTAGACAGAACTTTCTAGACATTGCCAATAATGTTATCCAATAATATTATTCAGATAATATGAATTATTGCTCCGATAATGGAAAATACTATGTAATGACAATTTATTGAAACAACAGTAATATAAAATATCAATGCAGCAATTATTGAATCAATAAAATAAAATACTGAATAGTAATTACTGTAACAATTATTGAGTAGTGCCTTCTTACGTAAGAATCAATAATTGGTGCAATACCGTGTGCTACTGTTCAACAACGCGTATTAGTGTGTTTTAACCACCGGGTATTCCAACAATGATAATGGTAACAACTACGCCGTTATTTATAAACAACTTATATTTGTCATTTTCTTCATCCAATCGCTTTCCGTTATGGGGCCCGCAAAAGACTGCGGCATCGTACGAATATTCCCCGATAGTACGAATATTCCACGACCAAACGAATATTCCTCGACGATAATGAATATTTTATAACCACTTGCTTATTCAAAATATTTGCGTTTTTTACCCATAACTATCCACATTAATCAAATCAACCCTTACTATTTCAAAATAATAAATAGAGGAAAATAAATTTCATTTATTAATAATTTGGGGTCTTACAACCTCCCCTCCTTATGAAATTTCGTCCTCGAAATTGACGTACGTACCTGGTGTTTCGAAAAGATGAGAATACCTCGCTTTCATTTCCTTTTCCAACTCCCAGGTCATTTCCTCAATAGCATAGTTTCTCCATAAAACTTTAACTTGTGGTATAACCTCGATACATAGGACATGTTCTTTCCTTTCCAAGATCTTGACAGGTACCTCCTCGTACGTTAAGTCTTCGGCTATCTCGTCCGGTTCTAACTCAATAACGTGGTTCGGGTCGTAACATCGATACGTGAAAAATGTTATGAACACGCATCATACTTGGCGGTAAAACGAGTCTATAGGCCACAGTTCCTATTCGATAGAGAATTTCAAATGGATTAATAAATCGAAGGTTTGAGCTTTCCTCACCTCACCGATTCTCGCTTTTGAAATAACAACTTCTTGCACCTCCTTCTTCAAATTCATCAGCTCCGGTGTGTAGCTTGAACAGCTTTAACTTTATCGATTAAAGTTTATTATACTCGTATATCATCACGTGGGTACCTAGAGTTTTCATCTTCATCTCTATTATTTGTAAATTATACGAAATGAGTCTTTGACAATATCGTACTCGTACTTGTATACGATCTTCTACTCAACACGTCAGCTACCACGTTCGCTTTTCCAGGATGGCATGGTCAGAACATGTGCTGAAATGAGTCTCCTCTTGAGTTCTTCAAAGTTCTTCCCACATTCCTTTCTCCATTTGAATTTTGTATCTCTATGAGTCAGCTGCGTTAATGGAATAGCGATTCGAGAATATCCTTCAACGAATCTCCGATAATAACCAACTAAGCCTAGAAAGCTACGTATTTCGATTACCGACTTAGGTTGTTCTCTACTGTGACTCATATCCCAACCTTGGATAGCACGTTACAATGACACTTATCAGTTTACTATCGCACGAATATGGCGTCCCCTACGGAGAGTCTGGCTTCGGTGCATTCCACAAAGGTAGTCACCAGATAAAGACTCAGGTACCAAATTCTATAGTTGAATTTTTAACTCCTGAAGTTCAATAGGAGCCATTCGATATGAGATTTTAGAAATGACTTTTGTACCGGGTTCAAAGTCAATACAAAATTTAATATCAGTCTTTGGGAGTAAACCAAGAAATTCTTCAGCAAATACGTTAGGAAAAATCAATAACAACAGGAATATTATTCAAATCCGACGTGTCTTTATTCAAATCCATAACATGGACTAAGAAAACTTGACATCCGTAATAAACGAATGACTTCATGGCGTTATTTGAAAATGTTTGACTACAATGGTTTGATTGCTTGAATTCGAATAACAGGTTGCTTAGGAATATGAAAACTAACAACCTTACGAAAGTAATCAATTTCGGCATGATGAGTAGTTAACCTTAAAATCACATCAAAGGCAAATATCTCTATAGAAATAAGGTTAACAGGTAATGTGATAGTGCTAACCTGAATCAAGCAAGATTTCTAAACAACGGATGTAATGAAAGTTTCTCCTAACGGAGTCTCCATAAATAGGTCAAAGTCTAATTTCTCCGTAGTCAAGTTCAAACGTTGAGCGCAAGTAAGAGAGATAAAAGAATGGGTAGAACCGGTATCTAGTAAGGTATAAACTTTGCAAGAATTTATAATTAACTAACCCATGCTAACTTCGTTCGGGTTTCTCGCATTTTGACCCAAGTCACGACAAACGCCTCTTCCGTGAATCGTTGACTTTGACTTTTCTCGGGACGATCTTTTGAGTCACCATTCCCACCGGATCGGTTTCGATATCGTATAATCTCGAAGCGATATGTCCTTCTTTTCCATAATTATAGCATACCTTAAACTGCTGTTGCGGTTTGGGGTGATATGTCCCTCTTTCCCAATTTGTAACATACGATCGATGGTCTTTCTCCTCCCTTGGAACCAGCTTTCTCTTGTCGACGCGTCTTCACATGGTCGTTGTTGAATCTCCTCTTTTAAAATCTCTTCCCAGACTCGCTTCTTCTATATTCATGGCCACGATTACCACCAGTGTGGTTACCGCCTTTGTCCGTATTCTTCTTTCTCCGCCGGGTTATCGTTATTCGATGACTCCTATCTTCTAGTATGATCCTCGGTTATGGTCCCTCGGTTGAACGTATCGTTACCTCGCTCTAACAACCGAGCCTCCATTGACAACATCTCGAATAGAGAGAAAATTTATGAGAAATGAGATATTGACGATGTCGGGTTTCAAACCTCTCGTAAACATCCGCGTCATACGCTTCCTCATTCTCCACCAAATGAGGTGCAAACTCGATAACTCCGCTAACTTCGCCTCGATCTTTGGGACACCGTCATGTTATTCTCGCTCTAGTCTAATAAACTCCACTTCCTTCATATAACGAATACTTTCGTGGAAGTACTTGTCATTGAACTGCTTTAAACGTCTCCCATGATATCGCCGAGTGCGGTGGATGGGTACGCTTCACGATTCCCACCAAGATGTCTGCCTTTGTTACGTAACATAAAAGTAGTGAATGTAACTTTCGTTCTCCGTGCATCCCAAGACATCGAATATCTTGGTAATTTGTTTGACCCACGCCTCCGCCTTTTAATCGGATCCGCTTTCCCGCACTCGGTGGTCCCAACTCTTTGAACGCTTGGTCATGACCACCCGTGAATTGCTATCATTTCCTCCTGTATTTTGAACACGAGTCTCCCTCGTCTAATTTTGCATGAACTGCAAAAAGCTTCTAAACATCCCCTCGTTCATCATCTTCTCAGTGGTGTTGTTCACAGGAGGTACATTGCCAGCCTGTTGCTCGTTCTCCTCTTTGGTAAGTACAAGAATCTCCACGGTCTCATTTACTCCACTGTTAATATTCTCAGTCGACATTCTCAAATACTGTCATAAAACAAGGGTTAATTAAGAAAATCAATATATCACATAATATCCCTATATACTAACCAACTAACAAATAAGCTTAGGTAGGACACACTAGCGAAGGATTTACTCGTCTCTCCCCTCCTAGTTTTATTTCCCAATCTCCACCAAAGATCATATCCCTAAGCTCTGATACCAACTGTGACGCCCCCAAAATAGGTCCATTCCATCCAACCCATTCTG
The DNA here is from genome assembly GCA_020205615.1 of Panax quinquefolius. Taxonomy (NCBI): domain Eukaryota; kingdom Viridiplantae; phylum Streptophyta; class Magnoliopsida; order Apiales; family Araliaceae; genus Panax; species Panax quinquefolius. The sequence continues at coordinate 18,545,479 of CM035165.1, forward strand.
AGTCGCCAAATACATGGTACAGAAATAACTACAACTTTATTAATACATTTGTCGTGCAAAATACGACAACATATATACTGTGAGTTTAAATACAGATATTGCCATCTAGACAATATCCACACGCAAATAAATTGCCATCAAAATTATAGATACATTATTTTACAAAAATGGTGAGGACTACTAGATAACTCTCTCTCTAGAACCTTTATTCCATACCTCGACTAGTACTCGCTACATTCTCGCCTCCTGAGAAGAAAAATGGAACAAAAAGAAAATGGGTGAGCTCAACTAGCCCAGTAAAGAATATTATGACTAAGATAATATACAACAAATTATCGTTAGTCTTCAACAGGGAAAAATCTAATAGAATACAATAGACAACCGCTTTTAAATCAACAATCGCAAATGAAACAATAATTCATTAGAAGAGTTAAGTAGAGAATGCAAACTACTATCTTCTATATATGAATTTAAAAGTTCATCGTCGATATTTTATCCCTGTAACATCAATCAATATATATCTAGAATCAAATATTCATCTTTGCACTACAGTGCCAAAGATATTCATCACCGGGTCATGTTCGTCTAAAAACACTGCTCATCTTTGCACTACGGCCAAAGATATTAATCAATGAGTCATGTTCATCTCAACACCTATTCATCTTTGCACTACGGGCCAAAGATATTCATCAAGAAATCATTCATCTTTTCACTACAGGCCAAAGATATTCAGTAATATCATCATTTAGGACTGAGGATGATGTAAAATATTTCAAAGAAAAGAATCCAGTGAAACAAAAGAACAAATATTAAGGATTCGTATTTTGAACAATCCAAGTTCAAAAATACTTCATAAGTAATTAGAGTGGAGTAAAATTCAAGAATGATCCAAACATGGATACAATCAAAGCTAGTATCCATAATAGATATTTTGTACAAAAAGAAGAAATTTCATTTTTTGGTGAATAGTGTCGTATTCGTGAATAGTGCCGTATACGTGAATAGTATCGTATACGTGAATAGTAACTCCGACACCAAAAGATAGAAATTTCACAAAAAAAATATCTTCACGCTTCGTGAATAGTACTCGTGAATAGTAACTCGTGAATAGTAACTCATGAATAGTAACTCGTGAATAGTAACTCATGAATAGTAACTCGTGAATAGTAACTCATGAATAGTAACCCCGACATGAAAAAGTTCCAAATTTGATAAAAATTTCCAACCAATATTTCGGCATAATGATATTGAAGAAATAATATCACTTTCGAATAAAATAACATCCCTTACCTCGAAAGACAATACTTCTAGTTGAAACACCGGATATAGGCTATGACTTGAACTTGCACCGTATAACAATACTCAAAGTATACTCAAAATACTCACAAGAACACGCTCGATAATATAGAGAGAGAAAACTTTAGTTTCTGGTGCGATTTTCAATTCTAACCTAAGCACCCTATTTATAGAAAAATGCTTAGAACACCAAAGTAGAAAATTTATTAAATATTATTATATTTTTTTCAAAACTTCATACGCATGCTTTTACCATCTGAACTCAGCCCCTATCACATGTTAAATGAGGGAAACAAAATGAAAAACACGTTTTTGTAAATTAAAACTTTCAAAAATCAATTATTTCGGATCTTCGAAACTTCAATAATTCATAATAAATAGCCCTTTTATCAGAAAATTCGAATCTCGCCAATTTTTATAGAAAATTCAATTCTCTACAACTTTACAGAAGAAATTTTTTTCCAAATTCCAAATGTAAATTCACCAAATCCATAAACGAGTGATTTTACGTGCTATAATCAAATTTCAATCAAGAAATGGGGTCCACCGACACACACAAAACATGTGTTAATCATTTAATGCCACAAAATACTCTTCCTCCTCATATACTCATATATCCCACATTCATTATAAAAATATCACCGTGAATATATTATTAAAATAATATATTTAAATGAATTATTTTATCGTAAAAGATAAAATATTAATTTTCAACAATTGTCATTTTAAAATTTTTCCATCTATATCCACATAAAATCAATATTTTCCTCATCATATAAATCAATAATTAATTATTCACAAATAATATTACAGAATCACAAGATCGGGCAACCAGCCGCTCCTCAGAAAGAGGGGCTTTCCAATAAGGATCTCTCCTTCATCGCGGCAGCAATTAGGTGACCAAACCTCTCCTTAGATGTAACTTTCTAGACATTGCCAATAATGTTATCCAATAATATTATTCGAGATAATATGAATTATTGTCTGATAATGGAAAATACCATGTAATGACAATTTATTGAAACAACAAGAATATAAAATATCAATGCAAAGAATTATTGAATCAATAAAATAAAATAATGAATAGTAATTATCGTAACAATTATTGAGTAGTGCCTTTCACGTAAGAATCAATAATTGGTTCAATACCGCAGTGTACCGCTCAACAACGCCAGATTAGTGTGTTTTAACCACCGGGTATTCCAACAAGATAATCTGTAATAACTACGTGCTATTTATAAACAACTTATATTTGTCGCTTTCTTCATCCAATCGCTTTCAGTTATGGGGCCCACAAAAAGATCAAGGCATCGTCGCATTTAATATTCCCCGATAGTACGAATATTCCACGACCAAACGAATATTCCTCGACGATAATGAATATTTTATAACCACTTGCTTATTCAAAATATTTGCGTTTTTTACCCATAACTATCCACACTAATCAAATCAACCCTTACTATTTCAAAATAATAAATAGAGGAAAATAAATTTCATTTATTAATAATTTGGGGTCTTACACTCGCAAGTATTCATATCATTTAGACACAACTAGTTTCGTCCATCACTTTAAACTCTTATTAAAATCATGATCCAATGACTTACATTGTGTTAGACTATGTGTTTGCACTTATAGGCAATGTTCAAAGACCCAAAAGATACTAGTATGCCAGCCTACAAGTTCAGAAGTTTAGACCACACAATGCTCACGAATAATGTTTTCAAAAAGTCTAAGTTTGTTTTCTTCAAAACCATGTCATGCCAACCAAATCAAGTAAGACAACTTTGAATCATATGTCATATTCATTTGTGCATGTTTCTACACATTCTTACAAGGTCGAAAATAGGTGACACTATACTCATGATTATTAGTTTTCAAAACTTGAATTTCTCAACTCTTAACACAGTAGGCATATATATGTGATACATTAGCAACCCTAAAAGTATCATCAAACATGTTCATAAATGTTTGGTTCTAACTCTCAAAGTTGTATGTTAACATTTACGTTGAAAGTTCGTATTTTCATTAGTAAAGCTTACTAATAAGTTCAACATGTTCATGCTTCCTTACGAATCATATAAACACAAGTTAACGGGTTATTCATGCATTTATAAACCATACCAACATACTTACCAAGTTAGTATATAGACATGGAATACATACCTATCAAGTTCATTTCTAAAGTTCTAAATCCATTTTAAACTATACACTTTCGTTAATCATGTATGCTAATCTAGTAAAACATGCTCACATTAGAGTAACATACTTGTGTATACACATTACACATGCTTGCATGCTAGTTTATGTCATAGTACTTTACCAACACTAATCAAACTTTAAAACAGAAAGCAAAAACTAAACTCAGAGGCCGGCGCAGCTGCGCTATGCTTCAGTGTTATTCCGACGCAGCTGTGCCATGTCTTGTTCGAGCCAGGAACAATCTGCTTCGGCAGAACTTCAGCCCAACCACATAAATTATTCATGACTTCGATTCTAATTACTCATATATCAGTTTAAACATGCTTATATGGTTATATAACAACTATGTAACCATTAGCCAATCCTTATTATCATCTAACTCCACCTAATTTAGAATTTGATAATTCAAGAATGGAAATTTAGCAGAAACTGAAAATGAAGAACAAGAAGGAATTTTTATACCTTTGTAATTAGCTTGGTAATTCACACTTCTTCTACTGATATGTATACAATCACTCACTCTATCTATGTTGTCAATCCCACTCCTTAGTAATTCTCAGCCATGGAATTTAGAGAAGGATAATTCATACTTATAAAAGAAATTTTACACAGACATTGCAATTTCCCATTGAATCAAACCCATGGATTGAAGGATTGCATGGAGGTTAACAAGGAGTTGTTAGATGTTAGTTGAAAATCATCATCACCACCACTCCCCCCATAATCATCAGCTAGAAAGAGCTTGGAAGAAGAAAAGGAAAATAGGCCTTTGCTTTTTTGCTATGCACGTGAATAAGAAATAGGGAGCAATTGGACACTAAATTTGGGACAAGCCAAATAACTCAGCAACTTGTTATTCTAAGGCTTGGTTTGGTTCTTTTAATTCTCATAATGTAATTTTAATGTACAATTATTACCATATTAAGAAAATTAGGGATTATTTATGTACTCACATCATATAATCCATGTACATTAAATAATCGAAATTAGAATAACACAGTTAGGTATTATTGTCTGGGTATCTCCATAATTATATTTTACTACTCACATAACCACCTTATCACATTATTTAATATTATCTATCCAGTGTACACACATTATTTCTCTTCCCAATTTCTGTAATACACAGATATTTAATTATTTCTATATTTAAAATCCCTTATGATTTTATTGTACCACTTGATACCTTATATCATTAGTCCCAATTAAATGTCACACTTCACGTATTCTTAAGCCATAGGTACTATATATTACTACTGCCCACATTTTCCATATTACACACAGTAATACTATTAATATTTTAACTGGGCTAAATATCATTTAGTTGGGTACTTTCAACCCATTATCATCTTTTAATATCACCACGATTAATAAATATTAATCATTTATTTTCTCTTCAATAATTATTATGCACTCGACAAATTAATAGAATATAATATTCCATAATTTCTCTTAATTAACCATATTTCTTCCGGGTTAATTAATTAAACCTTATTCAAATCCATTCATGGATAACTTAATCACCATATAAGATTTTTATTATCCTTATGAGTCCTTAATACCCATTTCTTAGATTTTAAATTCCAAAATCGATCCTATGAATATTGCACAAGACCACCTACCGGTCATAAACTTAAAATGGCGCATTGCTTATTTATACCAAGTTCATAAAGTGCATAAGTTTTGTATTAGCAGAAATGAAACTTACGCTTCTAAATACTTTACACATCCTCCTTAAGTGTTAACTCGTCTAACATCAATCCCCTCTTTGATTCCACATCATCGGTTACTATTTTCCTTAACAATTTAAGGATCACACTTCGAGTTTTAAAACTCTATTTCCCTTATTAGTTTAACCAACTATAACATCTCCTTTACGGTTTCTTACCACCAATAACACAAAACTCGAATATAACACATACATACATTCCTTTAATTTTCACTTCTCGTCGTATATCAACTTACTTAGTAATTCTCTAATCAATTTAAATGTATATTGATTTTCTTCTCTCGTCAACAACATACACGCATCCAAGTCAAAACCTAACACACATCGAGTCTTTAATAGTATTAAATATAGTACACTGAGTGGTTTCCCATAAAGAACCAACAAATTAGTTTCCGTCTCGTCTACACTGTTTTCACAATGAGTTAGATCGGTTTCTAATTCGTATATACCTCCGTTCTCTGAAGGAATCATTTAGCCCAGCTCCTATACATCCACCATTAAAGAGTACGGTTGTACTGCCCTAGACTTGATACTTACTCGTACATACACTCAAGAAATTGGCGTTCAACTGGATAAATTTTATCAATCTTCATATGAATTCATCTCTACAATTTATTAGAAATATATAATAATGATATATAATTATTAAACACAACGTCACTTATTACATAGTTCATATTATCCTATGTATCACAATACTACATACCTCATAATGCATAAATTAATATATATATATATATATATATATATATATATTCTTATTCGAACCCTTCTCATGCTTTAAGAATTTTATCTACTAAATTCTTATTTTAATATTTTTTAAAAATTCGGGTTCTTACAGATTGAGCCTGGATATAATATCTGGTGTGTTTATAGCTTATATATATATATATATATATATATACATTTCTGTCAGGTCTGGAATTTACATCGTGGCCTTTTACTGCTTTATTTACAGTTCGTCCCGCCTGGAGTTTACTTCATGACGGTTGATCGTCTCTATATATATATATTTACAGCTTTTATATATTTACATTTCCAATCCCCCATGGAGTTTACTTCGTGGTGGTTGATTGTTTATACACACACACACACACACACACACATATATATATATATAACTATTTACAGCTTTCAAACAAACTGCAACATCATTTGAGCCTAGGAATCATGTGATCACATATTCAGTCTCCTGAATCTAGATTCAGTTCCCGTGATGAACATTTTCAGCTGTATATGGCTTGTAAATTATTCACGGTTTTTGGATTTCCTTAGACGGCTCTCATGCCCACAAGGAGTTCGACACTACTTTTTTTTATTTTTTTTCTCGAAGATGCTTTGCATCTCGAAAATAAAAGCAATCAAGCCGAACACATAATAAAATGGAAGTATCAAAGGCCTCAATTACTATCTTTTATAAAACATCATTGCTATATCTTGTTAAAACTGAATTTTTATACAAAATTCAAACCCTTTGTATATAGGTGCAAACGAGGCATAGCACTACTTCTAGATAATTGCACATTGATCTACACACACACACACACACACATATATTCAGATAATGGTTTAAATTGAAAAGTGGCGGTCACCGTGGTAACACGGATGTCGGGGGGGTGCCTCACACCTTCCCTCCGCATAATCAAGCCCCCGGACCCTAACGAATCTCGGTTTCATAGACCAGTCAAATAGTGTCACATCATTAGGTCAATGTGCAAACCTTTTCTCGGTTGAGTTAATGCAATCATTTAAAATTACCAACTGGCGACTCTTACAGTCCAATCGACCTTTTCACAGCCTATTTTTTCAAACAAATCTCACCTAACATGAGAGCACCAAAAGATGAGAACATAAAAGGGACAAATAAAAATCCCGACGTCGACAGGTGGCGACTCTGCTGGGGACATCCAGTAAGAGGGCTTAAGCCGCTATTACAAACTTTTCAAAACTGTTATCTGCTTGTGTGTGGATGTTGCATTTACATTTGAATAAATGTGTACGAATGCATTTACTTATTGCACTTAGTGCTTCGCACCATATCTGCTTATGATATTAGTGCTTCGCACATGTCATCATTTCCATACAGTGAGACACGTTGTATGTGAATGTATGTTGTGTGGTTCCTCCACCAGGAGGCTATCCTGTTGGTGTTTGATTAATGGACTCGTAGGAAGACTAATTCCAACGAGGCTCAGGAAAGGCATCACCTAAATTCGCTCTAGTTGAAAGGCCGGATTAACTTCTCATCAAGTAAATTGCGATGATTTGGGAACCTTCATGCCAAAAAGCCGTGAGAGTAGCCTAAGATAGGTCAGCCTCTAATAAACCAAATGCGGAGGAAAGTCTCTTCATACTTTCCCATTTCAATTACTTGTAAATTTAATTACTTGTAATTTCATTTCCATGTAAATCTCAATGTAATGGAAAATATGAAAGAATGTGTACATGCATTCCCTTTAATTTAACATGATATCTTGTTATACAAATAACTGACATCCGTTTTGCAGGATAATACTCCTAAAACGGACACATCACATAGCATGTAACATTTTCACATTCCCTAAGACTAAACTATATAAGTCTTTTTGTAAGGAAGCCATTGATCTCGTTGCCCGTTCAAAATCCAAAAAGGCACTAAGCCCACCATCATACATGACTACAAGTGCCTAGCCTGATCCTACTCCAGTTTCCCGCGAGGACTTCGAAGGATTAAGGAATCAAGTAGCAGAATTGACTATCTTTCTAAAATAACAAAATAAAAACACTCGAGGCCAGACAATGCCTACTCAACCAGAGTCATTCACCCCAGAGGCAGTCAGGGTATTGGAAAAAAGATGGAAACCCAGATACCTGAACCCTATTCCAATAAAGGAAACAACAAAACCCTTGAAATCACAAAACTCAGGGATGATCGAGAAATTGGGGATATAAGAAAGAAAGTCCAACAAATGGAGGAAACCATCCGGTCAATTAAAGGGACTGAAAACTATGGAACTGTCACCTATTCAAATCTCTGCAAATTCTCAGGGGCTCAATATCCTGACAAATTCAAAATCCCAGAGTTTGAAAAATACAATGGGGCAAACGATCCTTATGCGCACCTAAAAGTGTACATTGGCGAACAAGGGTCTTATGCTAAAGATGAAAGCCTCAGAAAGCAACTTTTTCAAAAGAGTCTCACTAGAGAGGCTAAAGCCCGGTATGCCCGACTTGACAATGCCAAAATCCACAACTGGGAAGAATTGGCCCACACCTTTCTAAATCAGTACAGTTTTCAGTCATCAATGGCACCAGATCGATACCAAGTGACTAAAGTCAAAAAGTAAAGTACTGAATCTTTCTGAGAATATGCCCAAAGGTGGAAACATTTGGCAGTGCAAGTCATTCCATCAATGACAAAAACTAAAATGGTGATGAATTTCATAGACATTCAAGAATCGCCTTACTTTGAGAGAATCCGAGCAGGTATAGGAAAGTCATTCTCAGAAATGATCAAGCACGGCGAAATGGCCGAGATGGGCCTGAAGACAGGCAAGATTAAAGACTTCACTGCCTTGGAAGTAGTTGCCAAACATATACAGACTAGCAAGTGTGCGAGCGATCCCAAGGGGGTACTCGATAAAGGCAATGAAGATGTATCCCTTGTTGTACAGGGGCAAGCTAGGATACCAAACTACAGTCCCCCCATTTGGAAAAAGCAAGACAATCTGCCATCTCAACAACAGGTTGCATTCAACCAATGCCAGGATAGGAAAATAAAATTCGAAAGGACGGAAAATCGGGTGTTCACTCCACTGGGCGATTCCCTTGAAAATGTATTGGCAATATTAATAGATCAAAAGAAAGTTACCGAACTGGCTCCACCTCTAGAACCAGGGAGCAAAGATACAATCCAAGCTAGAGATGTGCATACCAATCAAAGTCTCCGGGCCACGATACACACGATTGTTGGTCCTTCAAGCATAAGATTCAAAATCTGATCGAAAGTGGCAGTAATGTGGTCCAACAACCTGATCAACAAAATGTCAACACTAACCTTCCATTACAGCATGATACGGAGGAAGTAAACATGATCGGGTCAGGAAGCGCTAAAATGTATCCAAATCGTAAGTACATACGAAGGGTGGAGGAATACCCCCAAAGGCACATAACAAATGTCCTAGAGTGGGAAAACTCAGAGGAGGGTATGATAGTAATGCAAAAATTAGAGACGATTCAGAATCAAGTAAATCTGGTAGCTAAGCTGATAGTGCGCCAACATCAGGATACGAGGCAATTTTTCACTCAACTATCAGAAAGCCAAGAGAAAAAAGAGGTTAACCATAATGTAAGCTCATATCTCTCCAGGATGAGCTAGCTAAATGAAGAAGATCACAGCAGGCTAAAAGTTTTAAATAGACAACCAGTTTTAAATCAATATTCGCAGCGAAAATAATAATTCATTAGAAGAGTTAAGTAGAGAATGAAATCTATAATCTTCTATATATGAATTTAAAAGTTCATCGTCGATATTTTATCCCTGTAACATCAATCAATATATATCTGGACTCAAATATTCATCTTTGCACTATAGGCCAAAGATATTCATCAGTTGGTCATGTTCATCTAAACACCTGTTCATCTTTGCACTACGGGCTAAAGATATTCATTATAAATCTTTTATCTTTGCACTGCAGGCCAAAGATATTCAGTAATATCATCATTTAGGACTGAGGATGATGAAAAATATTTTAAAGAAAACGAATCCAATGAAGCAAAAGAACAAATATTAGGGATTCGTATTACAGTTTTATCCAAGTTCAATAATACTACATAATAACAAATTTTGAAGCAGAATTCAAAAATAAAGATCAAAACATGGATACAATCAAAGATAGTAACCATAATAGATATCTTGGACAAAAAGAAGAAAATTTCATTCTTCGGTGAATAATGCCGTATTCGTGAATAGTGCCATATATGTGAATAGTGCCGTATACGTGAATAGTAACCCGGACACAAAAAGTTCCAAATTTGATAAAAAGTTCAGACCAATATTTCGGCATAATGATATTGAAGAAAATAATATCATTTAAGAAGCAAACAACATCCCTTACTTCGAAAGAATAGTACTTCTGGCTGGAATACTGAATGTAGTGGTGAAGGGAACTTGCACCGTATAACAACACTTAAAGTATCAAAATACTCACAAGAATACGCTCAATATATCGAGAGAGAAAGAGAGAGAAAATGTGACACTCCCAAAATTAGGTATACATCACCCATCTTGAGTCGCCAGATACATGGTACAGAATTCAAATACAACTTAATAATACAACTGTCGTGTACAATACGACAAAACATAAACTGTGAGTTTGAATACAAATATTGTCTACTAGAGAGTATACAAACTAAAAAGGAGTCCTCGTTACAATTATTATCACACTATTTCACAGAATAGTGAGGACTACTAATACGCCATCTAGGACCATCACCCGCTCCCCGACTGCTCCAAATTTATATTCTCATTTCCAAGAGAACAAAGAAAAGAAAGGGTGAGCTCAACTAGCCCAAAGAAGTAATATTATGACTAAGATAATGCAAAATAAATTATCATTAGCCTTAAAACAAAGTGTTAAATTGATACAATATAACAAACATCAAGTTTAACTACAATGAACAAACAATCCATTAAAAGAGTCAAGTAGAGAATAAAATCTACTATCTTTTATGATTTAAAAGGTTTTTCATCACTTTTATCGGCTGGACTCAAACAATAAATAACCCACATCATCGAATCACCCTTGCACTACTACCAAGAATATTCTTTAGTATCATGACCACAATTATCCATGCACTACTGCCAAGAATATTTGTGTATTCATTAATGGTCATGATCATGCCAAGAACCGGCCCATCAATGCACTACGCCAATGAGGACTTTTACCACATCATTTGTAATATTACGGTCTTGATTACAATCAATAATCCCTAGTCATAATCATACCAAGTCCATCTATGCACTACAGGCCACAGTTGACTTTAAAAAAAATATAAACATGAGGATGATAACAATGATATAAGAATTCAATAAAACAAGTTCAAGAATTAATTTATCCATGAACCAATAACGTTCAAATTGTCAACATGATACTGCTTTGTGGAGTAAAATTCAAGAATGCTCAGAAGAATATTTCCATGAAAAGATATTGGATGAAGCACAAATATTAAGGATATTCCACTAATTTCATGGACTATAGAAGTCAAAGTTTTAACCAACTGAGTATAATAAAGAATGGAATAACAAAAGAAATCACCATGCATGCAGTACTTCGCATAGACAGGTTATTCCAACATAATACTAAATAACGGAACCGTGTCAAAGTAAATTTGCACAACCGGAAGATGTTCCAACAGAATAATAAAGAATGGAATAACAACAGAAATCACCATGCATGCGGTACTTCGCATAGACGGGTTATTCCAATAGAATACTAATAAGGATCTAAATCGGTCAAAGCGTAAAATGCATGCATACGATATTCCAATGTAATAATAATAAAGACGGAACCAAAGTCAAAGCGAAAAGCGAACAAACATGATATTCCAATGTAATAATAAAGACGGAATCAGTCCAGTAGAAAACGCATGCATGTGATATTCCAACAGAATAATAAAGACTAATAATAGAAGAATGTCACCAAGTATAGGGTAGCCCGCATATATATGTTATTCCAATGTAATAATAAAAAGAATGGAATAACATAAGTTCTCTTCATGAATACAAAAGAATAACACCCCTTACGAGTACAACAAATAATATTCCTTACCTTAAGAAGAAGAGTACTGGATATATGAGTAGTGAAGTAAGTAGCGTATACTTTTTCTTTCTCTCTATAGTTTATCTCTAGAGTTTCAAAGAATTCGTAAGAAAATAATGAAGGAATGAACTTCTATTTATAGAAAAATGAAATGCATAGTAACTAACTTATGAACGGTCCAGATTGATTTACTTTAATCGATGGTCCATATTTAAAGCAAAATCTTTTAAATAAAATAAAATATATTCTATTTATAATCTAATAAAATGAATAACATTATAAAAGATTTTACTATGCAAACACTATGCGCAGCACTATGCAAAACACTATGCATAATAAAATATAATATATTCTAATTATTATCTAATAAAAAAATAACTTTATAAAAGTATTTTGTTTTATATAAAAAGATTTTACCATGCAAAATACTATGCAAATACAATGCAACACTATGCATAATAAAATATAATATATTCTATTTATAGAATAAGTTTATAAAAGTATTCTGCTTTATATAAAAAGTTTTTAATTTTATTACATTAATAATACCAATAAAACAAATCGAGTGACTTATCACATAAGCATCAATAATCAATATCGCATGCTCATACTACGCAACAACCACGCCAGACATCGTATTTTTAACATTGGGTGTTTCAACAAGCTAATCGGTAAAACTTCTCGCCGTTATTTTCAAAAAGTATTTTTGTCGCTTTCAATCGACAATAATTTCCGCTGGGGGTCCACCAATGATTGTGCCGTTGTCAGCATTTAATATTCCCGCTAAAACTAATATTCCCCACCAATCGAATATTATATAACAACTTGCATACTTTGAAAATTTATAAATATTACCCACAACTATAACATTATATCAAATCCACACCATAATATTAAAAAATTATTTCGAGAAAATTAAATATTTATTCATAAAATCTGGGGTCTCACAATCTCCTCCTTATGGAATTTCGCTCTCAAATTTACGTACGTACGCATTTGGTACGTGAATGTGAGGATACCTCGACTTCACTTCAAATTATAACTTTTGAGGTATAACCTTTGAGCGTCGAATATGATCCCTCTTATACAAGATGTTAACACGTATCTCCTCATACGTTAAATCTTCTGCTATCTCGTCCGGTTCTAAATTAATATTGTAGTTCGGGTCGTCCACATATTTACGTAACATCGATACGTTAAAAAAGTTATGAACACGCGACATACTTGGCGGTAAAACGAGTCTATAAGCCACAGTTCTTACTCGATCGAGGATTTCAAATGGGCCAATTAAATCGAGGGTTGAGATTTCCTCTCTTCGTCGATCCTTGCTTCTAGAATAACGCCCTCTTGAACCTTCTTCTTCACATTCATCAGCTCTGAGTATGTAGCTTGAGCGGCTTTGACTTTATCAATTAAAGTCGATTCAACTCGTATATTCGTTATCTTCACGTGGGTCCCTAGAGTCTTTAACTCTATCTTCATCACTTGTACGTTATATGAAATGAGTCTTTGTGTTAACAACATCGCACTCATAAACGCATACGATCTTCTACTCAACACGCCGCCTACCACATTTCGCTTTCCCGACGATGGTATTGAATGGTACGATTGTAATCTTCAACAGCTCGAGCCAACGTCTTTGGCACGTTATACGTTTGTTTTAGTTGAAGAAATATTTGAGGGTTTTAGAAATGGGTTTTGTACTGGGGTCAATACAAAATTTGATTTCACGCTCTAGGGGTAGGCTAAGAAGTCTTCAAGAATACGTCAGGAAATTTATTAACAACAGAAATATCATTCAAAACTGTGACTCTCGTCTAAGACTTGGATAACACGTCACATTGATACCTATTAACTTGCCATCGTCATTCACGAAATCGCCTACAGAAAGTCTGGCTTCGGTGCATTCCACACAAGAAAGTCAACAACGAAAGGACCGGGGCTCTTTACTTATGGCTTGATATGACAATGATTGACTTTAGTGGTTTGGTTTCTTGAATTCGCATAACAGGTTGGTTAGGAATATGAAAGCTAACAACCTTACAAAAAGCATGATGAGTAGTTAACCAATCGATTCCTAAAATCGCATCAAAGGAAAGTATTTTCAAAGAGATAAGATTGACAGGTAACGTGAAAGTGACAATTTGAATTAAACAAGATTAATAAATAGTGGATGTAACGAAGGTTTCTCCCAACTGAGTTTCAACAGATAAATCAAAATCTAACTTCTCTAGAGTTAAATTCAAACATTGAACACAACTAGGTGAAATAAAAGGGTAAGTAGAACCTGTATTTAACACGGTATAGACTTCGCAAGAGTTTATGACTAATATACCCGTGATAATTTTATTCAGGTTTCTCGTAACGAAAAAAAAATGATCTCTCTTAAACTACCGGCTTTGGCATCCCTATCCCAGCTGGAATTGACTTCACCATACGACAAAATGGAGCTGGGTGACCTTCTCTTCCGCAATTAAAACACGTTTTGGATTGCTGCATATAGTTTGGACGGATGTGTCCCTCCTATCCGCATTTAAAACATACGACCGATGGTCGTTCTTCTTCCTTTGAAACGGGTGCTGGTGCCGACGTCTTTAACTCATTGTTGAACCTTCACTTCTTGAAATGTCCATTCGTATTGTTTTGGCCATGATTACTACCGAAGTCGTTACCATTTCTGACATGTTGACTCCCTTCATGCTTATTATCACCGCTTTGATGATCAAGTATCACCCAGATATTATCATTTTGCTTACCGCTTCTCTTTTGGTTTGGTTGACTCATTATCGCGCTCCAATAATCGAGCCCTATTAACAACATCTCAATACAAACACAGCTTTATGAGAGATAAGATATCGACGATCTCGTGTTTCAAACCTCTTAGAAACATTCATGTCATTCTCTCCTCATTATCAACCAAATGGGATGCAAATCGGGACAACTCGGCAAACTTGGTTTCAGATCGCGACACTGGCCATGTTGTTTTGCTCCAACTTGATAAATTCCACCTCCTTCATGTGACGAATGCTTTCGGAAAGTACTTGTCATTGAATGTTCTTGAACTTCTCCCAAGACATCTTGAAAGGCCAGTTGGGTACGCTTTTATAGATTCCCACCAAAGGATCGTCGCCTCTTCACGCAACATAAAGGTGGCAAAAGAACCTTTTGCTCCTGGAGCATCCCAAGACATCAAATATCTTGGTGATCTCGCTTTAACCACGTCTCCGCCTTAAGTGGTTCTGGCTTTCCCCAAAACTCCGGTGGTCCCAACTCCTTGAATTTCTTAGCGGTGACCAATCGTGGGTTGCAATTGTTTCCTCCTTCATTATGAACAAGAGCCGTCTTCGCTTGATGTTGCATGAATTCTAAAAAGCTCCTAAACGTACCGTCGTTCGTCAGTTGATCAATGTTGTTGTTTACAGGAGGATTATCGCCATCCTGTTGCACATTGTCCTGATTATTGATCTGTGGAGAATCAACAGTCTCTTGTGCTCCATTGCTTATCTCAACATTTTCAGATGCCATTTTCAAATACTGCCACAAAACAAGGGTTAATTAACATATCACATATTATCTCTATACTCTGACCAACCAATTAAATATCAAATAAACATAGGTAGGTCACACTAGCGAAGGAATTCCCCGTCTCTCCCCTCCTAGTTCTATTCTCACATCTTAGCCAGGGATCATATCCCTAAGCTTTGATACCAACTATGACGCCCCCAAAATTAGGTATACATCACCCATCTTGAGTCGCCAGATACATGGTACAGAATTCAAATACAACTTAATAATACAACTGTCGTGTACAATACGACAAAACATAAACTGTGAGTTTGAATACAAATATTGTCTATTAGAGAGTATACAAACTCAAAAGGAGTCCTCATTACAATTATTATCACACTATTTCATAAAATAGTGAGGACTACTAATGCACCATCTAGGACCATCACTCCGCTCCCCGACTGCGTCCCAAATATATTCTCATTTCCTCAAGAGAACAAAGAAAGAAAGGGTGAGCTCAACTAGCCCAAGAAGAAATATTATGACTAAGATAATGCGTAATAAATTATCATTAGCCTTAAATAAAGTTAAACCGATACAATATAACAAACATCAAGTTTAATCAAGAATGAACAAGCAATCCATTAAAAGAGTCAAGTAGAGAATAAAATCTACTATCTTTTATGATTTAAAAGGTTTTTCATCACTTTTATCGCCGGGACTCAAGCTTAATAAATAATCCACATCATCGAATCACCCCCCGCTACTACTTGCCCAAGGATATTCTTTAGTATCACGACCACAATTATCCATGCACTACGGGCCAAGAATATTTGTGTATTCATTAATGGTCATGATCATGCCAAGAAATCCATAGCCATCAATGCACTATCCATCAATGCACCACCAATGAGGACTTTTACCACATCATTTGTAACATTACTACCATGATTATACCGAATAATCCTCGGTCATAATCATACCAAGTCCATCTATGCACTACATGCCACACGTATGACTTTCAAAAAAATATAAACATGAGGATGATGACAATGATATAAGAATTCAATAAAACAAGTTCAAGAATTAATTTATCCAGAACCAATAACGTCCAAATTGTCAACATGATATCGCTTTGTAGAGTAAAATTCAAGAATGCTCGTAAGAATATTTTCATGAAAAGATATCGATGAAGCGCAAATATCAAGGATATTCCACTAATTTCATGGAGTATATAAGTCAAAACTTTAACCAACCGAGTATAATAAAGAATGGAATAACAAAAGAAATCACCATGCATGCGATATCATGTATGACAAAGTTATTCCAATGTAATAATAAATAACGGAACCAGTCAAAGTAAAATTACATGCCGATGTGATGTTCCAATGTAATAATAAAGAATGGAATAACAACAAAATCACCATGCATGCGGTATTTCGATGACAAAGTTATTCCAATGTAATACTAATAAGGACTTTTAATCAGTCCCAAAAAAACGCATGCATGTGATATTCCAATGTAATAATAATAAAGATTTTTAAACCATGTCCCATAAAAACGCATGCATGTGATATTCTAATGTAATAATAAAGATGGAATCAGTCCCACAGAAAATGCATGCATGAATGTGATATTCCAATGTAATAATAAAGATGGAATAATAGAAGAATGTCACCAAGTATAGGTAGCTAAGCGATACAAAAGTTATTCCAATGTAATAATAAAGAATGGAATAACATAAGTTCTCTTCATGAATACAAAAGAATAACACCCTTTACGAGTACAACAAATAATATTCCCTACCTTAAGAAGAAGAGTAGTACGGATATATAAGTAGTGAAGTAGCGTAATACTTTCTTCTTTCTCTCTATAGTTTATCTCTCTGTAGTTTCAAAGGAATTCGTAAGAAAAATAATGAAGGAATGAGCTTCTATTTATAGAAAATGGACTGCATAGTAACTAACTCATGAACGGTCCAGATTGATTTACTTTAATCTGACGGTCCATATTTAAAGCAAAATCTTTTAAATAAAATATAATATATTCTATTTATAATCTAATCAAACGAATAACTTTATAAAAGATTTTACTACGCAAACACAATACAAACACTATGCAAACACTATGCATAATAAAATATAATATATTCTAATTATTGTCTAATAAAAAATAACTTTATAAAAGTATTTTGTTTTATATAAAAAGATTTTACTATGCAAAACACTATGCAAACACTATGCAACACTATACATAATAAAATATAATATATTCTATTTATAGAATAACTTTATAAAAGTATTCTATTTTATATAAAAAGTTTTTCTATGTTTTTTACATTAATAATACCAATAAAAACAAAACCGAGTGACTTATCACATAAGCATCAATAATCAATACCGCAGCTACTATGCAACCCACGCCAGACATCGCATACTTTTTACACCGGTGTTTCAACAAGCTTAATCTGTAAAAACTTCCGCCGTTATTTTCATAAAATATTTTTGTCATCGCTTTCT
Organism: Panax quinquefolius; assembly: GCA_020205615.1. Lineage (NCBI taxonomy): Eukaryota > Viridiplantae > Streptophyta > Magnoliopsida > Apiales > Araliaceae > Panax > Panax quinquefolius. Next base: position 18,563,530 of record CM035165.1, read on the forward strand.
CAATCCGACAATAATTCCGCTGTGGGGTCCACTAATGATTGTGCTGTTGTATACGAATATTCCCTACAAAAACGAATATTCCCCACCAATCGAATATTATATAACAACTCATGTACTTTTCAAAAATTTATAAATATTACCCACAACTATAACATTATATCAAATCCACACCATAATATTAAAAAAATATTTCGAGAAAATTAAATATTTATTCATAAAAATCTGGGGTCTCACAATCTCCCTCCTTATGGAATTTCGCCCTCGAAATTTACGTACGCATTCACGTATATCTCAAGATGGTGAGGATACCTCGACTTCACTTCAAATTCTAACTCTTGAGGTATAACCTTTGAGTGTCGAATACGATCCTTCTTATCCAAGATTTTAACACGTATCTCCTCACACGTTAAATCTTCTGCTATCTCGTCCGGTTCTAAATTAATAATGTAGTTCGGGTCGTCCACATATTTACGTAACATCGATACGTTAAAAATGTTATGAACACGCGATATACTTGGCGGTAAAACGAGTCTATAAGCTACAGTTCTTACTCAATTGAGGATTTCAAATGGGCCAATTAAATCGATGGTTGAGATTTCCTCTCTTCGTCGATCCTTGCTTCTAGAATAACGCCCTCTTGAACCTTCTTCTTCACATTCATCAGCTCTGAGTATGTAGCTTGAGCGGCTTTAACTTTATCAATTAAAGTCGATTCTACTCGTATATTCGTTATCTTCACGTGGGTCCCTAGAGTCTTTAACTCTATCTTCATCACTTGTAAGTTATATGAAATGAGTCTTTGTGTTAACAACATCGCACTCATAAACGCATACGATCTTCTACTCAACACGTCAGCTACCTCGTTCGTTTTCCCACGATGGTATTGAATGGTACGATCGTAATCTTCAACAACTTCGAGCCAACGCCTTCTTCGGCATGTTATATCGCTTGTTTTAGTTGAAGAAATATTTGAGGGTTTTAGAAATGGGTTTTGTATCGGGGTCAATACAAAATTTGATTTCACGCCTAGGGTAGGCTAAGAAGTCTTCAAGAATACGTCAGAAATTTATTAACAATAGAAATATCATTCAAAATCGCGACTCTCATCCAAGACTTGGATAACACGTCACATTGATACCTATCAACTTGCCATCGCTATTCACGACGCCGCCACGTAAAGTCCGCTTTTGGTGCATTCCACACAAGAAAGTCAACAACGAAAGGATCGGGGCTCTTTACTTATGGCTTGATATGACAATGATTGACTTTAGTGGTTTGGTTTCTTGAATTCGCATAACAAAGTTGGTTAGGAATATGAAAGCTAACAACCTTACAAAAAAGCATGATGAGTAGTTAACCAATCGATTCCTAAAATCGCATCAAAGGCAAGTATTTTCAAAGAGATAAGATCGACAGTAACGTGAAAGTGTCAATTTGAATTAAACAAGATTTATAAATAGTGGAGGTAACGGGTTTCTCCCAACCGAAGTTTCAACAGATAAATCAAAGTCTAACTTCTCTAGAGTTAAATTCAAACATTGAACACAACTAGGTGAAATAAAAGGGTAAGTAGAACTGGTATTTAACACGGTATAGACTTCGCAAGAGTTTATGACTAATATACCCGTGATAATTTTATTCAGGTTCCTCGTAATGAAAAAAAAACGCTCTCTCTTAAACTACCGGGCTTTGGCTTGTCTCGGACATCCTTTGGCATCACTATCCCAAATTGGAATTGACTTTCACCATACGACAAAAATCGAGCTAGGTGACCTTCTCTTTCGCAATTAAAACACGCTTTTGATTGTCACAGTATAGTTTGACTTCGATGTGTCCCTCCCATCCGCATTTGAAACATATGACCGGTGGTCGCTCTTCTTCCTTTGAAACGGTGTCTTTGTGCGACGTGTCTTTAACTCATTGTTGAACCTTCTCTTCTTGAAATGTCCATTCTTATTATTTTGGCCATGATTACTATCGGTGGTTACCATTTCGACATGTTGATTCCTCCATGCTTATTATCACCGCTTTGATGATCAAGTATCACCCCAGATTATCATTTTTGCGTTGCTTCTTTTTGGTTTGGTTGACTCATTATCGCGCTCCAATAATCGAGCCCTATTAACAACATCTCAATACAAACACGCTTTATGAGAGATAAGATATCGACGATCTCGTGTTTCAAACCTCTTAGAAACATTCGTGTCATTCTTTCCTCATTATCAACCAAATGGGATGCAAATCGACAACTCGGCAAACTTGTCTTCGCATCGCGACACTACCATGTTGTTTTGCTTCCAACTTGATAAATTCCACCTCCTTTATGTGATGAATGCTTTTCGGAAAGTACTTGTCATTGAATGCCTCTTGAACTTCTCCCAAGACATCTTGAAAAGGCCAGTCGGGTACGCTTTTATAGATTCCCACCAAAGATCGCGCCTCTTCACGCAAATATAAAGGTGGCAAAAAGAACCTTTTGCTCCTCGAGCATCCCAAGACATCAAATATCTTGGTGATCTCGCTTTAACCACGCCTCCGCCTTAAGTGGTTCTCGCTTTCCCAAAAACTCCGTGGTCCCAACTCCTTGAATTGCTTAGCGGTGACCAACCGTGGTTGCCATTGTTTCCTCCTGCATTATGAACAGGAGCCGCCTTCACCGATGTTGCATGAATTCTAAAAGCTCTTAAACGCATCATCGCTCATTAATCGATCAATCGGTGTTGTTGTTTACGGAGGATTATCGCCATCCTATTGCACATTATCCCGATTATTGATCCGTGGAGAATCAACAGCCTCCTCGTGCTCCATTGCTTATCTCAACATTTTCGATGCCATTTTCAAATATCGCCACAAAATAAGGGTTAATTAATATATCACATATTATCTCTATACTCGACCAACCAATTAAATATCAAATAAACTTAGGTAGATCACATACTAGCGAAGGAATTCCCTGCCTCTCCCTCCTAGTTCTATTCTCACATCTCAGCCAGGGATCATATCCTAAGCTTTGATACTAACTCCGTGACGCCCCAAAATTAGGTATACATCACCCATCTTGAGTCGCCAGATACATGGTACAAAATTCAAATACAACTTAATAATACAACCGTCATGTATAATACGACAAAAAACATAAACCGTGAGTTTGAATACAAATATTGTCTACTAGAGAGTATACAAACTCAAAAGGAGTCCTCATTACAATTATTATCACACTATTTCACGTAATAGTGAGGACTACTAATGCACCATCTAGACCATCACTCCGCTCCCCGACTCATTCCCAAATATATTCTCATTTCAAGAGAGAACAAAGAAAGAAAGGGTGAGCTCAACTAGCCCAAGAAGAAATATTATGACTAAGATAATGCGTAATAAATTATCATTAGCCTTAAACAAAGTTAAACCGATACAATATAAAAACATCAAGTTTAATCTGCAGCATGAACAAGCAATCCATTAAAAGAGTCAAGTAGAGAATAAAATCTACTATCTTTTATGATTTAAAAGGTTTTTCATCACTTTTATCATTGGGACTCACTTTTAATAAATAATCCACATCATCGAATCATCCCCGCACTACTGACCAAGGATATTCTTTAGTATCACGACCACAATTATCCATGCACTACGGGCCAAGAATATTTGTGTATTCATTAATGGTCATGATCATGTCAACAACTATCCATCAATGCACTACAATGCAACGATGAGGACTTTTACCACATCATTTGTAACATTACGGTCATGATTACAATCAATAATCCTCGGTCATAATCATACCAAGTCCATCTATGCACTACAAAGCCACAGATGACTTTCAAAAAAATATAAACATGAGGATGATGACAATGATATAAGAATTCAATAAAACAAGTTCAAGAATTAATTTATCCAGAACCAATAACGTCCAAATTATCAACATGATATCGCTTTGTGGAGTAAAATTCAAGAATGCTCGTAAGAATATTTCCATGAAAAGATATCGATGAAGCGCAAATATCAAGGATATTCCACTAATTTTATGGAGTATAAAAGTCAAAACTTTAACCAACCGAGTATAATAAAGAATGGAATAACAAAATAAATCACCATGCATGCGGTATTGCAGATGATGATGTTTATTCCAACATAATACTACATAATCGGAACCAGTCGATGCGAAATTCATTGCAATCGACAGTGATGTTCCAATGTAATAATAAAGAATGGAATAACAAAGAATCACCATGCATGCCAGTATTTCAGATGTATAGTGTTTATTCCAATGTAATACTAATAAAATTTTAAATTAGGTCCGCGTAAAATGCATGCATGTGGATATTCCAACAATAATAATAATAAAACGCATGTATGATATTCGGAATCGTGTCCGTGTCAAACGTAAAGCATGTATTGCATGCATGATATTCCAAATGTAATAATAAAGAATGGCGGAATAATAGAAGAATGTCACCAAGTATAGGGTAGCTTCACGATACAAAGTTATTCCAATGTAATAATAAAAAGAATGAAATAACATAAGTTCTTTTCATGAATACAAAAGAATAACACCCTTACGAGTACAACAAATAATATTCCCTACCTTAAAGAAGAAGAGTATCGGATATATAAGTAATGAAGTAGCATAATACTTTCTTCTTTCTCTCTATATTTTATCTCTCTAGAGTTTCAAAGAAATTCGTAAGAAAAATAATGAAGGAATGAGCTTCTATTTATAGAAAAATGGATCAGATAGTAACTAACTCATGAATCGTCCGCAGATTGATTTACTTTTAATCTGACGGTATCCATATTTAAAGCAAAATCTTTTAAATAAAATATAATATATTCTATTTATAATCTAATCAAACGAATAACTTTATAAAAGATTTTACTATTCAAACACTATGCAGGCACTATGCAGGCACTATGCAAACACTATGCATAATAAAATATAATATATTCTAATTATTGTCTACTAAAACAAATAACTTTATAAAAGTATTTTGTTTTATATAAAAAGATTTTACTATGCAAAACACTATGCAAACACTATACAACACTATGCATAATAAAATATAATATATTCTATTTATAAAATAACTTTATAAAAGTATTCTGTTTTATATAAAAAGTTTTTCTTTTTATTACATTAATAATACCAATAAAACAAAATTGAGTGACTTATCACATAAGCATCAATAATCAATACTGTGTGCTACTGTGCAACTACGCGTATTACTGTACTTTTAACATCGGATGTTTCAATAGTTAACGGTAAAACTTCCGCCGTTATTTTCATAAAGTATTTTTGTCATTTTCTCAATCCGACAATAATTCCGTTGTGGGGTCCACCAATGATTGTGTTGCTGCATTTAATATTCCCCCGCTAAAAACGAATATTCCCCACCAATCTAATATTATATAACAACTTGCATTTTTTGCAAAATTTATAAATATTACCCACAACTATAACAATATCTCAAATCCACACCATAATATTAAAAAAAATATTTCGAGAAAATTAAATATTTATTCATAAAAATCTGGGGTCTCACAGAAAACTTTAGTTTATGGTGTGATTTTCAATTCTAACCTAAGCACCCTATTTATAGGAAAATGCTTAGAACACCAAAGCAGAAAATTTAATATAATATTAATATATTATATATAAATTCCTACGCACATATTCTAAGATCTTAATTCAGCCATGCTTGACAAAAAATAAGCCCACCAAACATATCAAAAACGTTTTTCTTTTAAAACAAATTTAAAACTTTTAAAAATAATTATTTTAACTTGAAATTTCAATAATGCTATAATCAAATTTCAATCAAGAAATGGGGTCCACCGACACACACAAAACATGTGTTAATCATTTAAACAAGAAAAATACTCTTCCTTCTCATATACTCATATATCCCATATTCATTGTAAAAATATCACCATTATTATATTATTAAAATATAATAATATATTTAAATGAATTATTTTATCAGAAAAAGATAAAATATTAATTTTCAACAATTGTCACATTAAAAATTTTCTCCATCTATATCCACATAAAATCAATATTTTTCTCATCATATAAATAAATAATTAATTATTCACAAATAATATTACAGAATCACAATCGACAACCGAATCGTTCCGGGAAAGAGGGGCTTTCCAATAAGGATCTCTCTTCTTGTGCAAGCAATTAGGTGACCAAACCTCTCCTTAGATAGAACTTTTCTAGACATTGCCAATAATGTTATCTAATAATATTATTCAGATAATATGAATTATTGCTTCGATAATGGAAAATATTGTGTAGTGACAATTATTGAAACAACAGTAATATAAAATATCAACGTAGCAATTATTGAATCAATAAAATAAAATATTGAACAATAATTACTGTAACAATTATTGAGTAGTGCCTTCTTACGTAAGAATCAATAATTGGTGCAATACCGTGTGCTACTGTGCAACAACGCGTATTACTGTGTTTTAACCATCTGAATTATTTCAACAATATTATTCAGAACAAACGCCAAGTTATGGGGCCCAAAAAAGATTATCTTGTCGTCGCATTTAATATTCCCGACAATGAAGAATATTCCACGACCAAACGAATTTTCCCCGACAACAATGAATATTTTATAACCACTTGCTTATTTGAAATATTTGTGTATTTTACCAATAACTAACCACATTAATCAAATCAACCCTTACTATTTCAAAATAATAAATAGAGGTAATTAAATTTCATTTATTAATAATTTGGGGTCTTACAACCTCCTCTCCTTATGAAATTTCGTCCTCGAAATTGAAGTACGTACCTGGTGTTTCGAAAAGATGAGGATACCTCGCTTTCATTTATGTTTCCAACTCCCAGGTCATTTCCTCAATAACATGGTTCCTCCACAAAACTTTAACTTGTGGTATGACCTTTGTGCGTAGGACATGCTCCTTCCTATCCAAGATCTTGACAGGTACCTCCTCGTACGTTAAGTCTTCGACTATCTCATCCAGTTCTAACTCAATAACGTGGTTCATGTCATTCACATATTTACGAAGCACCGATATGTGAAAAACATTATGAACACGAGACATACTTGGAGGTAACGCGAGTCTATAGGCTACATTTCCTATTCGATCAAGAATCTGAAATGGACCAATAAATCGTGGATTGAGCTTTCCTCTTTTCCCGAATCTTGTAACTCCCTTCCATGGAGCAACTCTCAACAATACATGATCCCCAATACTAAATACAACGTCCTTTCGATGAAGATCCGCATAACTCTTTTGTCGATCCTGTGCCGTTTGTATACGTTGTCGAATCATTTGGATCTTTTCTATAGTCATACGTACCAACTCGGGTCCCAACAATGTTGCTTCACCCACCTCATCCCAACATATTGGAGAGCGACACTTTCGACCATACAATGCTTCGAATGGAGCCACACCTATACTTGCTTGATAACTGTTATTGTAGGAGAATTCCACCAATGGTAGGTACTTATCCCAACTCCCTTTGAAATCTAGGACACAAAGTCTTAATACATCTTCAAGAGTTTGAATAGTCCTCTCTGATTGCCCGTCCTTTTGAGGATGGTATGCCGAACTGAATCGTAAATCCGTACCCATAGCTTTTTGCAAGCTAATCCAAAATCGTGAAGTGAATCTTGGGTTACGATCCGAAACTATGGATACTGGCATGCCATGCAATCTCACAATCTCATTCACGTACATACGAGCAAGACGTTCAAGGGAATAAGTTTCTCGTATAGGTAAGAAATGGGCAGACTTGGTTAATCTATCAACAATAACCCAAATCGCATCTATGCCTTGAGAAACTTTGGGAAGACCTGTAACGAAATCCATAGTAATGTGTTCCCACTTCCATTCCGGAATCTCAAGTGGTTGCAATGGACCCTTCGGCACTTGATACTCCGCCTTTACACATTGACAAGTTAAACACATCGAGATAAACTTTGCAATCTCTCTCTTCATATTATTCCACCAAAATGTATGTCGAAGATCACAATACATTTTGGTACTTCCAGGATGGATTGCAAATGGTGTATTGTGTGCCTCCATCATGATCTTGTACTACAAATCAGAATCGTTAGGAACACAAAGTCTGGAGTGGACTCGAAGTATTCCTTCTTCATCGATTCTTGCTTCTGGAATAGCACCTTCTTGCACTTTCTTCTTCATACGCATCAGCTCCGGGTCTGTGGCTTGAGCAACTTTAACTTTATCGATTAAAGTTGGTTCTATACGTATACTTATCATCTTCACACTCGTTCCTGCATATGATCTTCTACTCAACGCGTCAACTATCATGTTTTCTTTTCCAGGATGGTATTGAATAGTGTGGTCGTAATCTTTCAACAGCTCGAGCCAAAGTCGTTGCCGCATGTTGAGTTCTTTTTGAGTGAATAAATATTTGAGGCTTTTATGGTCTGAATATATCTACACTTTCTCCCCATATAGATAGTGCCTCCAGATCTTTAAGCGCTTGAACGCATTGCCGCTAACTCTAGATCATGAGTAGGATAATTCCTCTCATATTCTTTAAGTTGTCGCGAGGCATATGCTATGACTTTCCCACGTTGCATGAGAACACATCCTAATCCTTTGCCTGAAGCATCGCTGTAGATAACAAATCCATCCGAACCAGATGGTATTGTCAAAACAGGTACCGAAATTAGTCTCCTCTTAAGCTCTTGGAAATTCTTCTCGCATTCTTCGCTCCATACGAATTTTATATCTTTCCGAGTCAGCTGAGTTAATGGAGTAGCGATTCAAGAAAATCCTTCCACCAATCTCCGATAATAACCAGCTAAGCCCAGAAAGCTACATACTTGATCAATCGACTTCGGTTGTTCCCAACTTTGTATTGCTTCAATCTTCGCCGGGTCAACAGATACTCCATGTTTTGACACCACGTGCCGAAGGAATGCTACTTCCTCAAGCCAGAACTCTCATTTCTTCAGCTTGGCATATAGCTTGTTATCACGAAGCCTTTGTAGTACCAGTTTCAATTGGTGTTCATGATCTTCATGGCTTTTGGAATATATGAGGATGTCATCAATAAAGATAACAACGAACTAATCCAAATAATCCTTGAATACTCGGTTCATCATATCCATGAAAGCCGCAGGAGCATTAGTCAATCCAAAAGACATGACTAGGAATTCATAATGCGTCTGCGGGATTAGTTCTCAAGGCGCCTTGAATATCCTCTGTTTTAACCTTCAGCTGATGATATCTAGAATGAAGATCGATTTTTGAAAAGAATTGTGCTCCTTGCAACTGGTCAAACAGGTCATCAATGCGAGGTAGCGGATACCTATTCTTGATAGTGACATGGTTTAATTCCCGATAATCGATACAAAGTCGCATACTCCCGTCTTTCTTCTTAACAAATAAAATAGGAGCACCCCAAGGAGATGTACTAGGACGAATAAAACCGATGTCCAATAACTCCTGTAGTTGGACCTTTAACTCCTGAAGTTCAATAGGAGCCATTCGATATGGGGTTTTAGAAATGGGCTTTGTACCAAGTTCAAGATGAATAAAGAATTCAACTTCACGTTCCGGGGGTAGACCGGGAAGTTCTTCAGGAAATACATCAGGAAAGTCAATAACAACAGGAATATTATTCAAATATGACGTGTCTTTATTCAAATCCATAACATGGGCTAAGAAAGCTTGACATCCATTTTTTAATAAACGAATGGCTTTATGGCTTGATATAACAGTGATTGATTTTAATGGTTTAGTTGCTTGAATTCGAACAACAGGTTGTTTAGGAATATGAAAACTAACAACCTTACGAAAACAATCAATTTTGGCATGATGAGTAGTTAACCAATCAATCCCTAAAATCACATCAAAAGCAAGTATCTTTAAAGAGATAAGGTCAACAGGTAATGTGATGATGCCAACTTGGATCAAACAAGATTTATAAATAGTGGATGTGATGAAAGTTTCTCCTAACGGAGTTTCCACAGATAGGTCAAAGTCTAATTTCTCCGGAGTCAAATTTAAACGTTGAGCACAAGCGGAGAGAGATAAATGAATGGGGAACACCGGTATCTAGTAAGGTATAAACTTCACAAGAATTTATGATTAGCTTACCGATGATCACCTCATTTTGGTTCCTCGCATTTTGACCCGATCCGACACAAACGCTCTTCCGGCAATTGACTTTGAATTTTCTGGGATAGCCTTTTGAGCTACCATCCCCACTGGACTTGGTTTCGCTACAGTACAATCTCGAGCGATATGTCCTTCCTTTTCCATAATTATAGCATACTTTGAACTGTTGTGGACAGTTTGGGCTGATATGTCCCTCTTTTCCACATTTATAGCATACGACCGGTGGTTGTTCTCCTCCCTTAAAACCAGTTGATGCTGGTGCTGACATCTTCACAGTGTCATTGTTGATTCTCCTCTTTTTAAAATCTCCCCCCAACTCGCTTCTTCTATTTTCATGGCTACGATTACCACTAAAGTGGTTACCGCTTTTGTCCGTATTCTTCTTTCTCTGCTGGTTATCGTTGTTCTGATGACTGTTGTCACTGGTATGATCCTGGTTGTGGTCCCTCGGTTGACCGTACTCGTTATTTCGCTCTAATAATTGAGCCCTGTTGACAACATCTGAATAGAGAGAAAATTTATGAGAAATGAGATATTGACGTATGCCGGGTTTCAAACCTCTAAGAAACATCCACGTCATACGTTCCTCATTCTCCACTAAATGAGGTGCAAATCTGGATAACTTCGCGAACTTCGCCTCGTACTGGGACACCGTCATGTTATTTTGTTCCAATCTAATAAACTCAACCTCCTTCATATGACGAACACTTTCAGGAAAGTATTTTTCATTGAACAGTTTCTAAAATGTCTCCCAAGAAATGCTGAGTGCGGCAGGCTGAGTACGCTTCACAGACTCCCACCAGTAGTCTGCCTCGCCACGGAACATAAAGGTGGCGAATGGAACCTTCTGTTCCTCCGTGCATCCCAAGACATCAAATATCTTGTTAATTTGTTTAACCCACGTCTCTGCCTTGATCGGATCCGGCTTTCCAATAAATTCTGGTGGTCTCAACTCTTTGAACTGCTTGGCTATGACAAACCGTAAATTGCTATCATTTCCTCCTGTATTTTGAACACCAGTCTCCCTCGTCTGATTTTGCATGAACTACAAAAAGCTTTTAAACATCCCATCGTTCATCATCTGCTCAGTGGTGTTGTTCACAGGAGGAACATTGCCAGCCTGTTGCACGTTCTCCTCGTTGGTGAGCAAAGGTGTCTCCACGGTCTCATTTACTCCACTATTAACATTCTCAGTCGACATTCTCAAATACTGCCATAAAACAAGGGTTAATTTAATAAATTAACATATCACATAATATCCCTATATTATGACCGACCAACAAATAAGCTTTAGGTAGGACACACTAGTAAAGGATTTACTCGTCTCTCCCCTCCTAGTTCTATTCCCCGATCTCCGCCAGAGATCATATCCCTAAGTTCTGATATCAACTGTGACGCCCCCAAAATAGGTATACAATACCCATTCTAAGTCGCCAAATACATGGTACAGAAATAACTATAACTTTATTAATACAACTGTCGAGCAAAATACGACAACACTTAAACTGCGAGTTTAAATACAAATATTATCATCTAGACAATATCCATACTCAAATAAGTCCTCATTACAATTATTGATACACTATTTTAAAAAATAGTGAGGACTACTAAAATAACTTCTAGAACCATCATTCCACACCCCGATTAGTACTCGCTACATTCTCGCCTCCTGAGAAGAAAAATGGAACAAAAAGGAAAAGGGTGAGCTCAACTAGCCCAGTAAAGAACATTATGACTAAGATAACATAGAACAAATTATCATTAGTCCTCAACAGGGAAAAATCTAATAGAATACAATAGACAACCAGTTTTAAATCAATATTCACAGCAGAAATAATAATTCATTAGAAAAGTTAAGTAGAGAATGAAATCTATTATCTTCTATATATGAATTTAAAAGTTCATCATCGATATTTTATCCATGTAACATCAATCAATATATATCTGGACTCAAATATTCATCTTTGCACTACAGGCCAAAGATATTCATTAGTTGGTCATGTTCATCTAAACATCTGTTCATCTTTGCACTACGGGCCAAAGATATTCATCAAAAATCTTTCATCTTTGCACTACAGACCAAAGATATTCAGTAATATCATCATTTAGGACTGAGGATGATGAAAAATATTTTAAAGAAAACGAATCCAGTGAAGCAAAAGAACAAATATTAGGGATTCGTATTACAGTTTTATCCAAGTTCAATAATACTCCATAATAACAAATTTTGAAGCAGAATTCAAAAATAAAGATCAAAACATGGATACAATCAAAGATAGTAACTATAATAGACATCTTGGACAAAAAGAAGAAAATTTCATTTTTCGGTTAATAGTGTCGTATTCGTGAATAGTCTTTGTATACGTGAATAGTCTTTGATATCGTGAATAGTAAACCCCAAACATAAAAAGTTTCAAATTTGATAAAAAGTTCATACCAATATTTCGGCATAATGATATTGAAGAAAATAATATCATTTAAGAAGAAAACAACATCCCTTACTTCGAAAGAATAGTACTTCTGGCTGGAATACTGAATATAGTTGTGAAGGGAACTTGCACCGTATAACAACACTCAAAGTATCAAAATACTCACAAGAATACGCTCAATATATCGAGAGAAAAAGAGAGAGAAAACTTTAGTTTCTGGTGTGATTTTCAATTCTAACCTAAGCACCCTATTTATAGGAAAATGCTTAGAACACCAAAGAAGAAAATTTAATATAATATTAATATATTATATATAAATTCCTACGTACACATTCTAAGATCTAAATTCAGCCATGCTTGACAACAAATAAGCCCACCAAACATATCAAAAACATTTTTCTTTTAAAACAAATTTAAAACTTTTAAAAAATAATTATTTCGGAACTTCAGAACTTCAATAATTCATAATAAATAGCCCTTTGATCAGAAAAATTCGAACTTCATGTCCTTTTCATAGAAAATTTCATTATCTACAACTTTGCAAAAGAAAGTTTTTCCAAATTCCAAACAAAAATTGACCAAAATCCACAAACGGACGATTTTACAGGCTATAATCAAATTTCAGTCAAGAAATGGGGTCCACCGACACACAAAACATGTGTTAATCATTTAATGCAACAAAAATACTCTTCCTCCTCATATACTCATATATCCCACATTCATTGTAAAAATATCACCATTATTATATTATTAAAATATAATAATATATTTGAATGAATTATTTTATCAGAAAAAGATAAAATATTAATTTTCAACAATTGTCACATTAAAAATTTTCTCCATCTATATCCACATAAAATCAATATTTTCCTCATCATATAAATCAATAATTAATTATTCACAAATAATATTACGTAATCACAATCTCGACAACCAGTGCCGTTCCCGAAGAAAGAGGGGGCTTTCCAATAAGGATCTCATCTTTCTTGGCGCATGATTAGGTGACCAAACCTCTCCTTAGATGAACTTTCTAGACATTGCCAATAATGTTATCTAATAATATTATTCGGATAATATGAATTATTGCTTCGATAATAGAAAATCTTTGTGTAGTGACAATTATTGAAACAACGATAATATAAAATATCAACGTAGCAATTATTGAATCAATAAAATAAAATATTGAACAATAATTACTGTAACAATTATTGAGTAGTGCCTTCTTACGTAAGAATTAATAATTGGTGCAATACCATGTGCTACTGTGCAACAACACGTATTACTATGTTTTAACCACCGGGTATTCCAACAGTATTAACGGTAACAACTACGCCGTTATTTATAAACATCTTATACTTGTCATTTTCTTCATCCAATCGCTTTCCGTTATGGGGCTCGTCTTGTCGTCTTAATATTCCCGACAAAGAAGAATATTCCACGACCAAACGAATATTCCCCGACAACAATGAATATTTTATAACCACTTGCTTATTTGAAATATTTGCGTATTTTACCCATAACTAACCACATTAATCAAATCAACCCTTACTATTTCAAAATAATAAATAGAGGTAATTAAATTTCATTTATTAATAATTTGGGGTCTTACATCTACCATTCTAACTCACTTGGACACGCGACTGAGGAATGTTGGTCTTTGCGATATAAAATCCAGGATCTCATTGAAAATGAAGAGCTGAAGATAGAATTCCTCATGACCAGAATAAGCGAAGAGGAAATAAAAAGCTTAAGCTGTCCACTCGAGACAGACAGTTCATAGGAGTTGAAGTCTATGAGCACTAATTCTGGCAGAACACAAGGTGGACTAATCCTAATGCAGGGAATGACAGAGGAGACAAGAGAATCCCCAAAGGAGATTCCTCCGCCAAAAAATATCCCGTGGTCCAAAGATAGCAACCACGTTCCTGATTTTATCATCTTGGATGATGAGGAAGAAATACTAATTCTTTCCAAACAAAAAGAAAAAGAAAAAAAAACAAAAACAAAAACAAAAACATCTCTACACCACTTTGCCACATACATCGTTGAACCTTTTCACACCGTGCCTGAACTATCAAAGACCTAATCTCCCCTCATCAATTGGAGTATGTAGGCAACCATTTATGGTGCGGTCAAACCAAAGAAAAAACCCAAATAAACACTTCTCAAACCGTTTAGCTTATCAAGCACGGAACTACGCATACCTGATTTCCTGAACATACGGGAGTACGTATGCAGCCATTAGTGGTGCGGTGGGACCCTCAAAAGAAATATCCAAACCTAAACATCAATCATGAGACAACCAGCAACAGGGATAAAATGACCATTATCATAATATACAACTCGTCAGCAACTCATCGCTCCTGAAGTACGAGAAGACTTGATGTCTTTTGACCTCCAGTAATGGGCAATCATCGTGGCAAATTCTATCTCCTACTTAATGACCTATTCCCCCAGATCAAGACAACAAATCAAACCTTGCAGATCAAATAAAACTTGGGTGAAGTCATCACCAACCAAGCTGAGATCTTTGGGGTCAATTTAGTGGAGTTCGAAGGCCTCCCGACATCAGTCATCAAAGTTGTAACAATAACATAGCGATATCTCAAGCATGATCAGCAGTGAGGACCTTCAAAGAGCCGACACCCTCAATCACAAGTCTTCATCAAATCAGAATAGAACTATCAAGGCCGATTGCACAAACAATTCAAGAACAATGATTGAGGGCATCAAATCCCAAATCCACTACCTGGTCACCATCTGGTATAGAGGTAAAAGCCTCTTGGGATCTCACCATCTTATCGGCCTATATTTCAAAGCAACGATCCCAGACAATAAGAAAGGCTGGGGCAATTTATAAATTGGTGACGAACCAAAATTGGGTCCCTTACAATAAGATTGGGGCAATCTCGGAAACAGCAACAACGTACCTAACACTTGGGCATTTATTATCACACTAAATAGTGAGGACTGCCTGAACAACCATCACAGACTGTCACTCCATTCCCCGACTAGTCCCGGCTACGTTCTCATTTCCTGAAGAGAACAATGAAAGCAAAAGGGTGAGCTCAACTAGCCCACTAAGAAATATTATGACTAAGATAATGCAGAATAAATTATCATTAGCCTTCAACAGTGTTAAACTGATAAAATACAATAAACATCAAGTTTAACTGCAGCGGAACAAGCAATCCATTAGAAGAGTCAAGTAAAGCATGATATCTACTATCTTCTATGATTTAAAAATTTTATCATCAATTTTATCGCTGGGAGTCAGCTAAATAAATAATCCACATCACTGAATTATCCATGCACTACGGGCCAAGGATATTCATTATTTTCACCAATGGTCATGATCATACTAACAACTGTCCATTAATGCACTACGGGCCAATGAGGACTTTTACCACATCATTTGTAACATTTTGGGTCATGATTATACCGAATGATCCCTGATCATAATCATACCAATCAATAGTCCATCTATGCACTAAGGCCAAAGATGACTTTCATCATAATATAAGCATGAGGATGATGACAATGATATAAGAATTCAATTAAATGAGAGCAAGGATAAAGTTTAAAGATTTATAATTTAATTTATCCAGAATTCAATAATGTCCAAATTTTTAACATGATACTGCTTTGTGGAGTAAAATTCAAGAATAATATTGTATCAACAATAATTTGGACAGAAAAGAAATAAATTTTTGTCATGAATAGTACCCCGTGAATAGTACTTCGTGAATAGTACCCCGTGAATAATACTGCGGCATGAAAATATTAAACTTTAACAAGAATGTTCAGAAAAATATCCTTGTGAAACGATACTAGATGAAGCGATAATTCTAAGGATATTCTACTAATTTCAAGGAGTATAGAAGCAATACTTGTCAACATAAGTGTATTAGGAATATGAAACGAAATAATATTACTTACATACTACAGAGTATAGAAGAAAATATTATTTCTTACGAATATTGAATAGAAATAATATTCCTTACGAGTACAAAAGAAATGATATCACATACAGTATGAAAGAATATACGAAACTGCAAATGGATTTTCACCCGTCATGCTGTAATCCGCGTAGACAGATCGTTTCCATAATTTAATAAAGAATGAATACAAAAGGTTATTCACCATGTATGTGGTAATCCGCGTAGACAGGTTACTCCCGCAGATTAATAAAGAATGAATACGAAGGGTTATTCACCATGCATGCGGTAATCCGCGTAGACAGGTTACTCCCACGGATTAATAAAGAATAGAATGACAACCCTTATGAGTATAAAAAAAAATAACATCCTTTATGAATATGAAAGAAATAATACCCCTTACCTTAGTAGGAGATTGGATACTGAAATAGTGTAGTAACATAATACTCTTCTTCTTTCTCTTTGATTCTCTCTCTATAGAATTCTATTGTGAGTCGTAGTGAATTGGTGAGAATGAAAGAAGAAATAAACTTCTATTTACAGAAGATTTCTAGCTTAGCCCTTGCAATGTGAAGAGGCAAGTGGCTTGACGACTGGTGATGTGAAAAGAAAAGTGGTTTGACGTCTATAATGTGAAACGACAAGTGGTTCGACGCCTGTAATATGAAACGACAAGTGGTTCGATGCCTATAATATAAAATGACAAGTGGTTTGATGTCTGGTAAAGGCAATTACTATTGGCAAACGTGACTCTTAGATGATGACATATGGGCCTCCATGGAATAAACTAAACTTACCACAAACGTCTCATAACAGACTTCTTATTTATATCAAAGATTGAATAAATATTACCACAAATCATTTTATCTTCAATCAACACATTTTTAATCTTCCAACAATTATTCATCATTAATATTATAACTCACCATATTTAACGACCAGATCATTCCCAAGAAAGAGGGGGCTTTCCGATAAGGATTTCTCCCTATTGACGCGCAATTAGGTGACCAAACCCCTTTCCTCGATAGAACTTTCTAGACATCGTCAATAATGCAAATAATAATATGAATAACTTTATCGTCTCAACTATTGATTTAATAATATAAAATATTATGCAGATGATACTGTGATAATAATTGAATCAATAACGTGAGATACTATGCAACAATTATTGTAGCAATAATTAAGTATAACTGAGTGACTTCTCACGTAAGCATCAATAATCAATACTGTGTGCTACTATACAACCACACATATTACTGTACTTTTATCACCAGGTGTTTCAACAGTTAACGATAAAACTTTTGCCGTTATTTTTATAAAAAGATGATTCTGTCATTTTCTAACTCTGACAATAATTCTGTTATGGGGTCCACCAATGATTGTGTCATTGTACGAATATTCCCCAACAAAAAGAATATTCCCCGACCAAACGAATATTTTATAACAACTTGCTTACTTTTCAAAATTTATAAATATTACCCACAACTATAACATTATATTAAATCTACACCATAATATTCAAAATGATATTTAGAGAAAAATAATCTTTATTTATGAAAGTTGGGGTCTTATAACCTCCATTTCTTATGAAATTTTGTCCTCAAAATTGGGGTACGTACCTGGTATGTCGAAGAGGTAAGGTACCTTGATTTCATTTCAGATTCTAACTCCCAGGTCATTTCCTCGATATCATGGGTTCTCCACAAAACTTTAACTTGAGGTATAACCTTGCAGCGTAGAATTTGTTCCTTCTTATCCAAGATTTTAACAGGTACCTCTTCATACGTTAAATCTTCCAATATTTCATCCGGTTCTAACTCAATAATATGGTTTGGGACTTCCACATATTTACGTAACATAGATATGTGAAAAATGTTATGAACACTAAATATACTTGGTGGTAAGGCGAGTCTATAAGCCACAGTTCCTACTCGATCGAGGATTTCAAATGGGCCAATGAATCGAGGATTGAGCTTACCTCTCTTTCCAAATCTTGTAACTCCTTTCCATGGAGCAACAAGTAACAACACATGATCTCCAACATTGAACTCCACGTCTTTTCGATGAAGATCAACATAACTCTTTTATCTATCTTGTGAGATTTTTATATATTGTCGAATCATTTAAATCTTTTTTGTAGTCATACGTACCAATTCTAGTCCCAATAACGTTGCTTCACCCACCTCATCCCAGCATACTGGAGAACGACACTTGCGTCCATACAACGCCTCGAATGGAGCCATGTCGATAATTGCTTGGTAATTGTTGTTCTAGTAGAATTCCACTAATGGCAAGAACTTGTCCCAACTTCCTTTGAAGTCAAGGACACAGTCTTAATAGATCTTCAAGAGTTTGAATAGTCCTCTCCAACTGCCCATCTGTTTGAGGATGATATGCCGAACTAAATCTTAAATCCGTGCCTATAGCTTTTTGCAAACTGACCCAAAACCGTGAAGTGAATCTTGAGTCTCGATTAGAAACTATGGATATTGGCATACCATGCGGTCTTACAATCTCATTTATGTACATACGAGCAAGACATTCAAGTGAATAAGTTTCTCGTATAGGTAAGAAATGAGCAGACTTGGTCAATCTATCAACAATGACCCAAATTGCATCTATGCCTTGAGAAACCTTGGGAAGACCAGTAACGAAATCCATGGTAATGTGCTCTCACTTCCATTCTGGAATTTCAAGTGGTTGTAATGGACCTTTTGGCACTTGATGCTCCGCTTTGACACGTTGACATGTTAAACACCTTGAGATAAACTCTACTATCTCTCTCATCATATTGCCCCACCAAAATGTATGTCGAATATTGTGATACATTTTGGAACTCCCAAGATGGATTACAAATGGTGTGTTGTGCGCCTCCATCATGATTTTATACTTTAAATCATGGTCGTTAGGAACACAAAGTCTGGAGTTGACTTGAAGTATTCATTCTTCATCAATTCTTGCTTCTAGAATAATATCTTCTTGCATTTTCTTCTTCATACGCATAAGCTCTAGGTCCGTAACTTGAGAAACTTTAACTTTATCGATTAAAGTCGGTTCTACTCGTATATTTTCCATCATCACGTGGGTGTCCCTGGAGTCTTTATCTCTATCTCCATCTTTTCCAAGTCATACAAAATGGGCCTTTGCGTTGACAATATCGCACTCGAACCCGCATATGATCTTCTACTTAATGCATCAGCTACCACGTTCGCTTTTCCAGGATGGTATTGAATAGTATGATCATAATCTTTTAACAGTTCAAGCCAATGTCATTGCCACTTGTTAAGTTCCTTTTGGGTGAAGAAATATTTGAGGCATTTAGGATCTGTATAGATCTCCACTTTCTCCCCATACAGGTAATGCCTCTGTTGGGTAAAATCTAGTACGCACAACACGCAAGTATACGTTGTCAACAAGTAATATAATAGTAAGTAGAGTATCGTTGTAAGGCCCCCAAATCCGGGTACTTGAAACCCGAACTCGGTGCTTTACGATACCATTTCTATGAGCGGAATAATACTCATAATAATAACAATAATATAAAATTAAAAATTTATTTACATAATTATTAGAGTCTAGCTCCCAAGTACGTAACCTTTAAGCATTCATTACAACCCATGATAGATAATTAATATCATTGTCTTACTAATTTTAAACTATTACATAAGAAAACAATCATTCATTCGGTAACCTTTCCTTTTCCCTTGTTCTTAGCAGAGCTCTCTGGTCGTTCACACTTAGCTGAAAACATTTAAATTTAAGCAAGGATGAGCATTTGAGTGCCCAACAAGTAATAACAATTATATATATATAAGCTAAAAGAATTTAAATGTTTTCTTTATACTACCCTTCTACAACGATTCAATAGTTGTGAAGTAATCTGTACCAATGATAATATTATATCAATTTTATATCAAATCTTTGAAACTATGTACTGACTATAAATAGGGTTTAGGTGACATGCTATGAACATTGTTTTTAATTTTCAAATAGGTTAAACAGAAATTCATCTGCAAACCATCATAACTTACGGACGCGGGGGTGATCGGCCCGTTATGCCTGCATTGATTAATCTTACATGCGAACGAGGTTATCGTTCACTCATCCCCACCTTGGTGCATAAAAGGTTTTCCGTGTAGGGATGTTCATACTTGTTTGGGTTCCAAATCAAAGGTTTTATCTTGTTCAACAATAATCTATAATTCAACATATATGTATACGGGTAATTGACAAAGGTATATCAACATGTGATTAAATACAATGATTATCCAAGTGGGGACACTTGTTTAACCATTTCTAGAAATTAACGAACAGAATATATATATATCTCTGAGTTACCATATACTAACATGTTGATAATCAATGAGCTTATATAATATAAGGTTAATAATCATACTGATAATAATATAATTCATAAATATTCTTACTCATGTCCATTCGTAAAGAAAATGCAAAGGTAAGATATTTTTTCGATCTACCGCTATTACAATTTGCAATTTAGATTTATCGTTTATCTCACGACCTATAATTAATAAGATCGTTCGTTCAATTAGAACAATATACTATAACACATAGTACTGCATTTCGCAGTCAGCACAAAACCTAATCACATTCCATGTTTAATAACCATTAAATCACAAATAATCACATATCTAATTAACTTATCTAAGTCCGGATCAATTTAAAAAACGTATGTCGATTAATGCAAACGGACTTTATCGAGTAATTATCGAGTCTAAGACTCTGATTCAGTAACTCGATATCGATGCGTATCGGTCATATTATTTTTAAATGACTTATAATAATTTTAAAATATTATTATAATTTATCGTGAATTTTCAAACATAGGAATCATTATTAAATGATTTAAATATTAATCAATTCTATTATCATTAATATTTAATTAATATTAAACTATTAATGAAATCATTTCCAAAATATTAAAGTTATTTATAATAACTTGAAATACTTTTAAAGTATTTATATTACCCTTAAATGATTTTTAAAATATTTAAAATCATTTTAAATAATTATCATTATTATTAAAGTATTAATATTTTATTTATCAAAATATTAAAAGTCATTAAGTATAACTTAAAATATTTTTAATTCATTTATATCCCTTTTAAATGATTTTTAAATTAATAAAACCCTTTTAAAAATATTTATTTAATATAATTATTAAATAAATTTAATATTATTAATAATAAACTAATAATTATTAATATTAAATTATTAATGAAATTATCCTTTAAATATTAAAAGTTATATTTATAACTTAAAATATCTTTAAACACTTTATTTTCATTTAAAATGATTATTATAATATTAAAATCATTTTTAAACTTAATTATTTAATATAATTTATTAAATAACTTTAATATCATTAATAATAATCACTTAATGAAATTTATCTTTAAATATTAAAAGTTATATTTTATAACTTAAAATATTTTAAATACCTTATTATTATTTAAAATGATTTTAATATAATAAAATTAATTTATTTAATTCATTTAGTCGATAACTTAATTATCATTAATATTTATTTATTAATGAAATTTATCACAAAATATTAAAAGTCATTAAAATAACTTAAAATATTTTCTTATGTAATAATATAATTTTAAATGATTTTTCAAATATTAAAATCATTTTAAATAATTTATTTAATATTATAATTAAATAAATTATATACTTTTAATATTCCAAAATATTAAATATTTATGAAATATATTTAAAATAATTAAAACTAATTTTAAATTTAAAATAATTTTTAATAATTTATTTGGTATTTTAATAATTAAAACTATTTTTTTCTATTTATTAATTAATTTAGGAAAATAAAATCATGCGTAAGCTAAAGGTCACCTATAGTGACAAAACTATCGTTATAGGTGTTCTTCATGTTCTTGAGCATTAAGCAAAAGCGGTTTAAGTGAGTACCACTTTGACCATTGATTAAACGCTACTAAATTTGTTTCTTGACATGTTGATGGTCAGATAAAGTAGTACAAGTACAAGACTACACGATCCAACAGACAAAATCAACAAAACATTCTTAACTAACGAGATCTGGAGCCTTGAACAAGTTGTCCGAAAGCGATTCTTCATTTACAGGTTACCCGAAATGAAAAAACAATTCGGCCCAGCTCGTTTTGAGCTTCCACAACTTGTTGATCTTGTAATGTTTTGTGCTTTAAAACATGGAGTATGTAGCCAACATAACGGGAAGAGATTCATTACATAAAAGCAACAAAACAACAACCACATAACAAGATCCATCTTTGCTTTCGAACCACGTCAGAGATCGAGTTCTTGAGTTTACGGGTTACCCGAAACTTCGGTTAAATCATCTAGCCTGCTTTTACCAGCCACTGACTCTCCTCCATATGATTCTTAGGATATTATAAGGCATGAAAATGTAGTACAAATATCAAGCTATAGACTAGATACAACACAAACAAGAAAACATAAATACACTAAAAGATATGACCGGCTTAAAAGATTGTCGGTAGGTTCTTGGTCATTCTGGGTTACCTAAAAGCTTGGAATATGGCGATCGACTACATTTGACCGTAAATAACTTCTATTCTAGACATCAAATGACCTTGAGTCCACTTGCAGATGACAGACCACAATATAAGCTACATGTAACAACTTACAAACAACACAAATCATAAACGATCAAGGATCTGTGGCCACTGACATTCGTTGTCAGACCACAAAACCAAGTTTTTCCAGATTTTGCAAAAACTCAAATCCGAGCCTATAGATGTTATGGATTTAACATCTATCAATCCAGATCATCATTATACACTACTAACAACATATTCTAACACTTAAACATAACATCTAACAACCGAAATTTGGACAGATTTTGAATTAGGGTTTAATACCTTTCTTTGATAAATTTTGATTTCTAGCTTCTTGATCATTCTTTGGTATCGTGGACCTTGGTCTTGGGATCTGATCTAGCAAATATTTTCGTGGGTTTGGGTTGAGAGAAAAGGCTTGGGTGTTGTGTACAAAAAATGGCTAGCAAAAGAATTTTCTATCTCCTTCAATCTATTTATAGAACATAGATTCAATGCATCTAAGCTTTGCAAGGTGGCAATAAGGATAAGGATCAATCGGTTTTACACACACATGGGATAAACACAAGTGATGAGTCATGCAATTCTAAAACAATCCATTTTTAAATAAAGGGTAATTTGGTCATTTGTATTATTATTTTAAGGGTATACTTGTCCATGGTGCTTGAATCTAGGTTTTAATCACTAGATTTTAATCCTTAAGGTATCCCAAATAATTTCTAGGGTTTGAACAATTAAGACTAAAGTTTAATAAAATTTTAATTATAACTTACTAATTAAAATTAGGGTTTTAATAGAAAATTAGGGTTTTAATAATTTAGGGTTTCTAGATCTTTAATTAGGGTTCTAATCATTATAATTTTAATTTACTAATTAGGTTTACCTTAATTAGCAATAAAATCTATCATACTGGCGTTATTATCCACGATAACACAATTTACGACTAATCAAAATCTCTAGTTTAGGTTTCCAATTAGGGTTTCTAATTATTAGAAATTCAAATATAAACTAGGGTTTTAAATTTACAATTAGGGTTTTCTAATTATCATAACATTATATAACACACAAATGAAAATCATATAACACCATTATATAATAGTCTTAAACTCACAATTCACGATTACTAAATAGCTTGAACTCGTATTCGAGTTTTAAATTAGGGTTTCACAAAGTAAAACTAGGATTTATCATATAACACCATAATTGACCAACCATTATCGGTCCACGATATCGATACATATTTATAGCATCGAAAAATCAAAATATAATTAATATTATATTATTATTCTCATACCTTGACAATAATCCAAAATTAGGGTTTGGATTCCATATACGATTTATTCTTCATATTTAACCTTAATAATTAAGGTAAAATAATTAACTTAATAATCATACTAAAATTCATATAATAAAATAATTATTATATTTATTCTAAAATCACTCCATATATTATTTAAATAATATATGATTATATTTTCATGGAAAATAATTAATAAAAATATTTCTACCACAAAAGTAATTATTATAAGAATATACTTTTATAATAATCAATAATTCTAAAATAAAATTATTTGTAAACATTTATGTATTAAATATATTTTATTTACCACATAAATATATATACACAATATATTGTACAAATCCTCATTCTTAAAATAATAAAAATAAAATTTATACTGCAAAATTTCTTATTTATTTATATAGAAAATATCGGGTTGTTACAATCGTTCCCTCATAGACTTAGTAAGAATTTAAACCTCACAATTACTAATTTCCTATTAATCCTAATTTTATAAAACTAATCAATTTTCAGTTTGTAACTAACAGTATTAAAACTATTAAAATCACCACACAATCAATAAACGTTAAAAACTGAATTTTCAAACAAATAATGGAGAATTAGGCTTTTGACTTCACTCTAAGCATCACTCAGATTATTACACGTTTATTCCAGTTTAATTCACTATCCCAGTTTATTAATCAAGAACACGTATGTAGAACTAGTCACCTCTCGATGCACTAATACCGCATTAACCCAAATCCACAATTAAGATAGAATTACGTTAAACACCTTAATTAACTAACTCGCTATATCTCTATGTGAATTACAATTAAAGAAGGTTGAAGTTCAAGTTCTTTTTCTGACTACATGCGATGTTAAGCATATCTCTACCCTAACATTCATCAAGATTCTGTTCATTCACATAAATCAAGAACACATGCTATATTAATTAAGTCTAGACTATATTTCATCTCTCGAGTTCATACAAGTTCACAAAGAATCGTTGATCAGGCAATTCATAAATTCATGTTCAAATTAATATAGATAAACCGGATAATAACTTATTAAACTGAAATCAACGATTACATAACCATCGTTCCACTTAAAGATCCGTCTTAAGCCTAAAAAGTAATTAGTTCATAATAAATGAAAAAAAACTGAATAAATCAAAGATAACATCTTCTCAATTACAGAAATAAACTAGAGTAGAAGAATAACGTAGAACACCCTTCATTTTAGTCTCAATCTGCAATCAATACGATTGTTCTTCAAAATCTCCACTCCGTTGCTCGCTATAAAAATCTGTGATCAATCTTCGTTAGTTGCCTTGCATGATGCTTAATTCCTTGTTTGTTGAGCCATATATATGCAACATCAAGTCTTGGACGAAATCCCATGTATAATAGAGTCCATGTGCCATAAAAAATCTATTACCCAAGTCCCAAAGTGATGCGACTCGAAGCAGATCGCCAGAATTGGGACCCCAGCCTGACGGGGATGTATGTAAAACGAATAGGCCATTCCCGTGGTATCTATCTTCTTGTTAGTTGATTTTTTCCAATTTCTAAACTTGCTCCAATTATGCTCCAAATGCCTCCTTTTCTCGTCATTCGCCACACCAACCACCCTACATACGAAATAACAAGAAACAAGTAAGAATGAACATGAACGCAAAGAATTAACAACGATTATGCTTAAAATGGACATCGTTTCACGGATATAAAATCCACTTATCAACATCCCCCCAACTTAAACTGTGCTAGTCCTCGAGCACAAAACAACTACATGTTATGCAATGCAATGCAATGATATGTAATGTATCTAACTAAATGACATTGAATCCAGCAGTATCACAGAATCAAACGTATTCCTTCGGCCTCAGAACAATTAAGCACTCACTAAAATACTACATCATAAAAACCATCAATAATTTCTCATCAATTCCTCGAATCTTATACGTATCATCACTAATATCGTGTGTGTGACGCCCCCAAAACAGGTATACATCACCCATCTTGAGTCGCCAGATACAAGGTACTGAATTCAAATATAACTTAATTATACAACAGTCGTGTAAAATACGATAAAACATAGGCTGTGAGTTTTAATACAAATATTGTCATCTAGACAATATCCACACTCAATGGAGTCCTCATTACATTTATTATCACACTATTTCACGAGAATAGTGAGGACTACTAATGCACCATCTAGGACCATCACTCGTTCCCGACTAGTCCCGCAAATACGTTCTCATTTCTTGAAGAGAACAATGAAAGAAAGGGTGAGCTCAACTAGCCCTAGAAAAATATTATGACTAAGATAATGCGTAATAAATTATCATTAGCCTTCAACAAGATGTTAAACCGATAAAATATAATAAACATCAAATTTAATCTGCAATGAACAAGCAATCCATTAGAAGAGTCAGTAGAGAATAAAATCTAATATCTTCTATGATTTAAAAGGTTTTTCATCACTTTTATCGTTGAGACTCAGCTTAATAAATAAAATCGAATCATCCCTGCTCCACGGCCAAGGATATTCATGTAATCATCAATGGTCATGACTATACTTAGAATAATCCCTGGTCATAATCATACCAACAACTGTCCACCAATGAACTACAGGCCAATGAGGACTTTTACCACATCATTCGTCACATTATAGTCATGATTATACCGAATAATCCCTAGTCATAATCATACCAAGTCCATTTATGCACGTAAGCCAAAGATGACTTTCAACATAATATAAGCATTAGGATGATGACAATTCAATAAAACAGGTTCAAGAATAAATTTTAAAGATTTATAAGTTAATTTATCATGAATTCAATAATGTCAAAATTGTCAACATGATAATGCTTTATGCAGTAAAATTCAAGAATGCTCAGAAGAATATTTCCATGAAAAGATAATGGATGAAGCGCAAATATCAAGGATATTCCACTAATTACATGGAGTATAGAAGCCAAAGCTTTAACCAACTGAGTATAATATAATATATGAAACAACAAATGGATTTTCACCCGCCATGCGGTAATCCACGTATATAGATCATTTCCACA
Organism: Panax quinquefolius; assembly: GCA_020205615.1. Taxonomy (NCBI): domain Eukaryota; kingdom Viridiplantae; phylum Streptophyta; class Magnoliopsida; order Apiales; family Araliaceae; genus Panax; species Panax quinquefolius. The sequence continues at coordinate 18,590,988 of CM035165.1, forward strand.
ATTTAATAAGGAATGAATACATAGGATCATTCACCATGCATGTGGTAAACCACATAGACAGGTTATTCCAACAGAATAATAAAGAATGGAATAACAGAAGGATTCACCATACATGCGATAGACTACACCGACAGATTATTCCCAACAAAATAATAAATAATGGAACCAGGTCCGGCGTAAACGCACAGACATGATATTCTGACAGAATAATAAATAATGGAACTAAGTTAAGTAAAACGCACGTATATGCGATATTAAAACGAATAATAAATAATGGAACCAGTCCCAAACCAGAACGCATGATAAGATATTCCGAAGGTAATAGTAAAGAACGAAATATTAGAAGAATTTCATCATGTATGCGGTCCTTTGATAAAACAGGTTATTCCAACAAAATAATAAGAATGGAATAATAAGAAAATTACCCAGTATAGGGTATCCGGTAGAGCTGAGAGCCACAATATTGAAAATAATAAGAATGGAAATCACCGCGGATCCTGGTTCAATCATTCTACTACTATCATGGAAGATATAAACATAAATTGTTTATACATTAAACATTATACACTATTCCCCAAGTCGAGTAACTATAACTTATACACAATTCATAACTTATCTAACACATGACCTCATTATCATACAAGACTATTACAAAACTAATCATGGACATTAACTTTAAGTCGAACTGCTCTTTAACTTTCCTCAGATCCAACGCATTCACATTAATATGCAATGTTTTATCATGATATATAAGGGTGAGCATGAAAGTTGCCCAACAAGTTTAACATACAATTTAAGGATATATCATGATTGAAAGATTTAGAATAATAAAATTGTCGCTATAATTCACAATGTAGTTGTGAATTAGCATGAACAAACTTTGGATGAACAAGTATTACATATGAACAATATATATCTGGACCAACTGGTAATGAAGGTGATCACCTTTTATACTTAACTTATACATACAAGATGTATGAGTACAATTCTACACGGCAATCAAGAATGATTAACCATAAGCATATCTCGAATGAAACACTCTTAATAGAGTTAAGAAAAAAACAAACTTGCTGTTAAGCTGATTACCGATAATGAAATATAACTTAGCTTTATCCAAGACCTAATACGATAATACCGATCTCCAAATATTAGAATAATATCATCACAAGATAAAATAACCTAAACACATTATCACATAATCCGCACTATATAAATACATAAGACTTAACATTAAATCGCATTATTTAAGTCTAAGTTGAAACCGACACAATTCAATCATCCCGACCACCAATTCGATAATATCGAAGTTTAAGTTCAATTAAACTCGCTAAAACAATTAACAATAATCTTAGATAATCATAGTATCACCAAAAACATTTTTCATAAACTTGCAAAAATTTTCGGATAATTAATATCATTTAACAACATTTTCAATCATTAATACCGTATTTAAATGAATTAAATACCACAATATTCTAATATCATTAATATTTATTTAATATTAAACATTAATGAAACATATGTCATAATATTATAACATATTTGTAATATCTCAAAGTATTTTCAATACTTTATTATTTCCTTTAAATGTTTTTAAAGTAATTAAAACATTAATCAATAACCGATATTAATATAAATACCACATTATTCCTCGATCATTAACATTTATTTAATATTAAATTTTAATGAAAATCATAACATAATATTATAATATAATTATAATATCACAAAGTATTTTTAATATCTTAAAATCATATTTATATGATTTTTAAACAACCAAATCCATTATCCGATAATTAAAATATTAATATTTTCATGCCAAAATATCAAAAGTTATATTTTATAACTTAAAATATTTTTATAACACTTGAATCATTTTTATATGATTTTTAAATCATAAATTTATTTTTCCATAATTTATTTAATATATTCATTAAATAAACTAATTATCATTAATAATAAATATTAATGAAAGTCATCAAAAGTCATCAAGAATAACTTAAAATATCTTCTAACACCATAATATAATTTTTCATGATTTTTCATGAATTAAAACTATTTTTCAAATAATTTATCTAATATTATAATTAAATAAATAAATACCATTTATATTCCAAAAATATTAAATATTTTTGAAATATACTCAAATTAATTAAAACTATATTTTTAGACTTTAAAATAATTTTTCATAATTTAATATGTATTTTTAATAATTAAAGACTAATTTTTTCTAATTTTTAAATCATTTTCTAATTTCCAAAATTAAAATAATTCAAAACCGTCATATAGTTTTTAATGACGTAATCTCATCGCCTTAGGTGTTCTTCACCACCCCGTAATTCCAAAGTCAAGATCCGAGCGGGCTAGTTTTGACCGATTATAATTCTCAATCCATTACGCTTTCGGGCAATATAACACTTAGATCTTGTAGTACTAGTGTAATAATACAATTATCAACAAACATCATGTTTAAACAACATCGATCCGGGAGATATTGGTCATCAAAAACTCGACAACACCGTTTCTTCAACTCAAGAACAATGAGGTGCCTACTTGGATCCTTATAACTTGTAATCATGTATTGTTTGTGTGATCTATCAATTGCAGCAGTGTAGTAGAACAACATGTAGGACTACAACTACAAAGCATCATAACACATTAACATCATAGAATGAGAAAGATCTAGCCACCAAAGTTCAACACTAAAAATTACTAAAAAAAATTATAGGTTCGTGTTCTCAGCGCTTTTGGCCAATCTAAGTTTTGACCATGAATAACTTCCGATCTATAACAAATATGAACTTTATTCTTTTGCATATTAAAGACCACATATCGACTACACATAACAACTTTTAAACAACAAAAATCATGATCGAGCAAAGATCTATGGCCACCGACATTTGATCGCCGCACCAAAATTTTCGTTTTTCCCACTTGCTCAAATCTTCAAATTCATATACTTTGATGTTACGGGTCTTTGACTTATCAACCCGATCATCAATTAACATCCTATTACACAACTTTAAAAATCAATTGCAACAAATAACATAGAATCGAAGGATTTCTAGACTTAGGTTTTATATACCTTTTCTAACTTTGATTTCTTGATTTTTGGCTTCGATCCGTTGTTTGTGATCGTGGGGCTTTGATTTAGGACCCATATAGCAACAAGTTTCGTAGGTTTGAGGCTCGAGAGTAATAGCTTGAGTGTTGAACAAATTTTAGTTTACCAAATGATTTTCTCTCTCTTCAATCCTTTTATAGACAACTTAGATTCATGTATGGGATGTTCTAGAGTCGATGTGGCTTTGAGTCAGAGTCACCAAGAGTTAGTGAGGTTAGGTAAGCAACTAAAGTTTTGGACACAACTACAAGTTAGCTCACTAAAACACCCAAAAGGGCATTATAGTCATTTCCTTACCATTTTAAATTCTAGATTAGTCATTTGTGAGATATAGGCACATGGCTTTAGCTAGGGTTGGTCACCAACCACATACTAGGGCTAGATCTACACTCCATCCCATTAAAATATTCAAGAAGGGTACTTTGGTCATTCGACTTGTAAAGTGAATGGTAACTTGATAATTGGTCACAACCCTTAGGTTTTAAAATAGAAGATTATAATTAGTGTTCCTAATTACAATAAAGTTTACTAATCACATTCAAGCTTGCTAATTAGGGTTAAGGCTTCCTAATTAACATTAAACTTTATAAATTAATAATTAGGTTTTCTAATTGTACATTAGGGTTTCCAACATTAGAAATTAGGGCTTTCTAATTAATCAATTAGGGTTATCCCTAACGATACCTACAATTAATAACATAGAACTCTATACTTAACTTCAAGCTTCCCACTTAGGGTTTTAATATCCCATTTAGGGTTTTGTATGTAATAATTAGGGTTCAAATTTTTGGAAATTAGGGTTTGCTAAATAATTAAGCTTTTACCCTATTAAACTTATAATTTAAATCACTTGAGCATTATAATTCTCTCATATATTCCCATTAGGGTTTCAAATATTAAAATCAAATTAGGATTTTCGATATGGTATTAGGTTTTCTAATACTCAAATAGGGTTTTCAAGAATTTATTAGGTTTTTCCTAATTAATTTATAATTAATAACGTTAAACCTTATATATAGCATCGCATTCCCAATCTAGGGTTTTAATATCCAATTAGGGTTTCTTTGACTCCTAATCGAAACTAGGTTTCTCGAACCCATTTCTAGGTTTTCTTATCAAACGTAAGAGTTTTCTAACGTAATCGACGACGTTTAATATATACCTAGGATTTGACAAAGATAAGTTTTATCCGTCAACCTCGACCCTTAACCACATTATGAACACATACATAACCATATACACCAAACATAAACACATATAAACTTAATTCTAATAATTCACCTAAATCCTTCACAAAATTTTGAAATCCTCAAAATTCCTTCCCAATAACATCAAACGATACACTTATTTTCTATCTAGTTCATTATTCGACCTTAAATCAATCATTTAAGATTTTAATAAATTGTCTAAATTCTCGGGTTGTCACATTCACCCCTCCTTATAAGAATTTCGTCCCCGAAATTCACCTTACACCTTACACCGTGCACCTTACACCATACACCATACTGCTTACACCAATTCATACACATCATCACATGCTACCCACAACATCTCTTACAAGATTTAAAATTCTGAAATCGTGCTGAGGAGTCATATAGACCATGAACTACTGAGGTTTATAGGTATTACTAACTGCTACCTATTTCCATTAAGAAAAAGGTAATCTACCCTTATAAAGGTTAACGAGAGGTTTACAATCACGAAGAAGGTAAACTACCGTCATAAGTACTTTTAGGTGATTAGCCTATCGTACTTTTTACGCTATGCACAACGATTAATCATGTCTAGCGAATATTTACGCTATTTGATTGGATTATTTTATCCAAACAACATAGTTCACCTCGCCTTATCATAGATTCCGCACCAAAACAATTTGGTTCGAAATTTCTTTCAATGAACACTTAGAGTTTTCATAACATTAGTCTAGCTGAATCAAAGAGCATAGACTCATATCAATAATTCAAGTCAATCGAATTATTTAGGTGTAGCCAAACCCCGTTGGCAAATTAAAATTTTTGAAAACATTTTCGAGAATGACGTCACGATGTCGCATCAGTATTAAAAAATTCGCTTGAGGATTCCGCCATTTGGTGATTTTATCATACTACATCATACCATACATAGTAATGACGATCCTTAGATCACACCCAACACTAAGTAATACTGCATTGATGACTCCATCGTTTTTATCATCTCTCGCACTGTGTTACACGGTACATGAGTGATAATTAAAAACAATTTTGATATTTCAAATCATTTATACTTCAATCAAATAAGTAGCATAGATCGTATTTAAACCATTTCAAAAATGGTTAGAGTCTACATTTTTTTTTAAAGGCACATAGTGCGTATTTAGCTTGATGTCAAAATTTGAAGTTTAGCATAGCTAGGAGTTTAGGAAAACCTAATGCCTCCACTAACAATCATTTGCTTAAACATTCTATCTGCTTTATAATCCTTAATACTCCATTCACACAAAACTATACCCAGCTCATAAAACCACACTTATGAAGTTCATTAATTGTCACAATCATATGAGTTTAAGAACTTACCCTAGTCGCACCCTTGAGGCCCATTCACGAGGGGTTCAGAAACATTTCATATAACTATGAGTTAAGAATGTCACATAAGTATAAGTTTTAAGAACTCGTACTTAACCCTATGTTCTCTACTTATGACCTATCTATCTGTTATACACATGAGAAAGGAATCACCCTCTTAACATGCTTACAACAAATAGCGCGACGCAAACATTTCAATGATTATCAATGTCAGAAACTAAGTAGTTTTTACACCAAGTACAATTCCCCGCCCACACAAGGAATCATACAACTCAGATGCCGACATGAGTCCTCAATTGAAATCCCCACCTAATCTTAACCCCCTTTTCAATACGAATTTTATTTAATCCGTATTCATAATCCATAACTCTTTCATGAGTTTTCATAATAAAATTTCATAGTACAACTTACACACAGCATCTTGCTGTAAACTTTTCAATCATCAGATTGATTCTTTCTGGCTATCATAACCTTATCAGATCATGGGGTGATCTCATCGTATATATTGCGATTCAATTTTATGACTTGATCGCTTTTATTTTACGATCTCCTATCACCGCACTTTCACCTTTTTTAGACTCGATCTATCCACTTTCTATACTTGTACACATCGAGTCTCTAATAGCTTTCAATATGGTACCGAGTGGTTTCCCCACAAAACAACCAACAAACTAGGTTCCGAGTTGCTAGTTCGTATATACCTCCGCTTTATGAAGGAATCGTTTAGCCCAGATACCATACATCAACTATTAAAGAGTACAATTGTACCATACTTAAATATAACTTTTTGATTCTTAACTTCGTTATCAGAGTTAGGGAACTCCATATCTTTTATAACCTGCCGAGATTCTTCTTTGAATCTTACCGACCAATTAACTCTATGTGAGTTAGATCTTATCCTAATCACTGCGGTTATTAGTCTAAGGTAACTTTACCCTAGGTTTATAACCAACAGCTCTGATACCAAATGTGAGAGCCCCGAATCCGGGCCCCAAATCACCGCGGATCCGGTTTAATCATTCTACTATTATTGCGGAAGATATAAACATAAATTGTTTATACATTAAACATTATACACTATTCCCCAGGTCGAGTAACTATAACTTATACACAATTCATAACTTATCTAACATATGACCTCATTATCATATAAGACTATTACAAAACTAATCGCGCACATTAACTTTAAGTTAGAACTGTCTTTAACTTTCCTTGTATCCGACGCATTCACATTAATCTGCAATGTTTTATCATGATATAGCAAGGGTGAGCATGAAAGTTGCCCAGCAAGTTTAACATACAATTTAAGGATATATCATGATTGAAAGATTTAGAATAATAAGCTGGCTATAATTCACAATGTAGTTGTGAATTAGCATGAACAAACTTTTGACTGAACAAGTATTACATATGAACAATATATATCTGGACCAACTGGTAATGAAGGTGATCAGCCTTTCATACCTGACTTATACATACAAGATGTACAGAGTACAATTCTACATGGCAATCAGTAATGATTAACCATAAGCATATCTCGAATGAAACACTCTTAATAGAGTTAAGAAAACAAACTTTCTGTTCCGCTTGATTACCGATACGAAATATAACTTAGCTTTATCCAAGACCTAATACGAGAAATACCGATCTCCAAATATTAGAATAATATCATCACAAAGATAAAATAACCTAAACACATTATCACATAATCCTCGTACCATATACAACACATAAGACTTAACATTAAATCGCATCTATTTAAGTCTAAGTTTAAACCGACACAATTCAATCATCCCGACGGTCAAATCGGACAATATCGAGTTTAAGTTCAATTAAACTCGCCTAAACAATTAACAATAATCTTAGATAATCATAGTATCAGTCAAAACATTTTTCATAAACTTGCAAAAATTTTCAGATAATTAATATCATTTAACAACATTTTCAATCATTAATAATGTATTTAAATGAATTAAATACCACAATATTCTAATATCATTAATATTTATTTAATATTAAACATTAATGAAACATATGTCATAATATTATAACATATTTGTAATATCTCAAAGTATTTTCAATACTTTATTATTTCCTTTAAATGTTTTTAAAGTAATTAAAAACATTAATCAATAACTCGATATTAATATAAATACCACATTATTCCTTGATCATTAACATTTATTTAATATTAAATTTTAATAAAAATCATAACATAATATTATAATATAATTATAATATCACAAAGTATTTTAATATCTTAAAATCATATTTATATGATTTTTAAACAACCAAATCCATTATCCGATAATTAAAATATTAATATTTTCATGCCAAAATATCAAAAGTTATATTTTATAACTTAAAATATTTTTATAACACTTGAATCATTTTTATATGATTTTTAAATCATAAATTCTATTTTTCCATAATTTATTTAATATATTCATTAAATAAACTAATTATCATTAATAATAAATATTAATGAAAGTCATCAAAAGTCATCAAGAATAACTTAAAATATCTTCTAACACCATAATATAATTTTTCATGATTTTCATGAATTAAAACTATTTTTCAAATAATTTATCTAATATTATAATTAAATAAATAAATACCATTTATATTCCAAAAATATTAAATATTTTCAAAATATACTCAAATTAATTAAAAACTATATTTTTAGACTTTAAAATAATTTTTCAGAATTTAATATGTATTTTTAATAATTAAAGACTAATTTTTTCTAATTTTTAAATCATTTTCTAATTTCCGTAAATTAAAAATAATTCAAAACCGTCATTATAGGCTTTTGCGACGTAAATCATCATCTTAGGTGTTCTTCACCAGCCCAGAATTCCAAAGTCAGCATCCGAGTGGGCTAGTTTGACCGATTATAATTCTCAATCCATTACGTTTCTGGGCAATCTAACACTTAGATCTTGTAGTACTAGTGTAATAATACAATTATCAACAAACATCATGTTTAAACAACATCAGATCTGGGAGATATTGGTCATCAAAAACTCTGACAACACTGTTCTTCAACTAAAGAACAGTCGAGGTGCCTACTTTGGATCCTTATAACTTGCAATCTGTGTATTGTTTGTGTGATCTATCAATTGTAGTGTGTAGACAACATGTAGGACTACAACTAAAAAGCATCATAACACATTAACATCATAGCATGAGAAAGATCTAGCCGGTCAAAGTTCAACACGGAAATTGCTAAAAAAAAAATTCTGGGTTCGTGTTCTTGGCAGTTTCGGTCAACGGGTTTTGACCATGAATAACTTCCGATCTATAACATATATGAACTTGATTCTTTTTGCATATTAAATACCACATATCAGACTACACATAACAACTTTTAAACAACAAAAATCATGATCGAGCAAAGATCTATGTCCACTGACATTTGACTGTCAGACCAAAATTTTCGATTTTTCCCACTTGCTCAAATCTTCAAATTCGTATACTTTGATGTTATGGGTCTTTGACTTATCAACCCAGATCATCAATTAACATCCTATTACACAACTTTAAAAATCATTTGCAACAAATAACATAGAATCGAAGGATTTCTAGACTTAGGGTTTTATACCTTTTCTAACTTTGATTTCTTGATTTTTGCTTCGATCTGTTGTTTGTGATCGTGGGGCTTTGATTTAGGACCGATATAGCAACAAGTTTCAGTAGGTTTGAGGCTCGAGAGTAATAGCTTGAGTGTTGAACAAATTTTAGTTTACCAAATGATTTTCTCTCTCTCCAATCCTTTTATAGACAACTTAGATTCATGTATGGGATGTTCTAGAGTCGATGTGTTGGAGTCAGAGTCACCAAGAGTTAGTGAGGTTAGGTAAGCAACTAAAGTTTTGGACACAACTACAAGTTAGCTCACTAAAACACCCAAAAGGGCATTATAGTCATTTCCTTACCATTTTAAATTCTAGATTAGTCATTTGTGAGATATAGGCACATGGCTTAGCTAGGGTTGGTCACCAACCACATACTAGGGCTAGATCTACACTCCATCCCATTAAAATATTCAAGAAGGGTACTTTGGTCATTTGACTTGTAAAGTGAATGGTAACTTGGTAATTGGTCACAACCCTTAGGTTTTAAAATAGAAGATTATAATTAGTGTTCCCTAATTACAATAAAGTTTACTAATCACATTCAAGCTTGCTAATTAGGGTTAAGGCTTCCTAATTAACATTAAACTTTATAAATTAATAATTAGGTTTTCTCTAATTGTACATTAGGGTTTCCAACATTAGAAATTAGGGCTTTCTAATTAATCAATTAGGGTTATCCCTAACGATACCTACAATTAATAACATAGAACTCTATACTTAACTTCAAGCTTCCCACTTAGGGTTTTAATATCCCGATTTAGGGATTTGTATGTAATAATTAGGGTTCAAATTTTTGGAAATTAGGGTTTGCTAAATAATTAAGCTTTACCCTATTAAGCTTATAATTTAAATCACTTGAGCATTATAATTCTCTCGTTATATTCCCAGATTAGGGTTTCAAATATTCAAATCAAATTAGGATTTTCGATATACGTATTAGGGTTTTCTAATACTCAAATAGGTTTCCAAGAATTTATTAGGGTTTTTCCTAATTAATTTATAATTAATAACGTTAAACCTTATATATAGCATCGCATTCCCAATCTAGGGTTTTAATATCCAATTAGGGTTTCTAACTCCGAACCTAAACTAGGGTTTCCGTAACCGATTTCTAGGTTTTCTTATCAAACGTAAGAGTTTTCTAATGTAATCACGCGTTTTAATATATACCTAGGATTCGACATAAGTTTTATCTGTTAAGTTTTATCCGTCAACCTCATACCCTATACACCAACATAAACATTAAACTTAATTCGAACACCATACAAAATAAAATCCATATACATCAAACGCATAACTTATTTTCATAATTATACATTAAATAAACTTTTTAATTTGTCTAAATTCTCGTCAATTCACCTAAATCCTTCACAAAGCCCCTCGATTACAAGAGATTTTGAAATCCTCAAAATTCCTTCCCAATAACATCAAACGATACACTTATTTTCTATCTAGGTCTTTCATTATTTGTCGACCTTTCAAATCAATCATTATAAGATTTTAATAAATTGTCTAAATTCTCGTTGTCTGGGGTAGTCATCCTCGAGAGGAAAGCCACAATCCTCTCCATAACTACATATAAAAACCAGTCCCAAGACACCAAAGGGTAGGGAATACACAAATCAATGATCTATTCGAAGATCCAGAGACACCTCAATGCCCATCCATCAAGGGGAGTTCGTAATACATCAAGATCACAAGCCCTGCAGAACATACAACTATCAAGCAAGTAACAAGGCATAACTAAAAGGGAAGTGAATCAAAATATATTTCCTTGCCATATAATACTATTTGATATATACAATGTGTCCTGTGACATGACAAAATTGCTAAGCTAGTCTCAGTAGGAAAATCCAAGTGATCTACAAACCCAGTGGATAAGCGTGCATATTAAATCTAACATGGCATCCTCTTAGAAGAAGGGGGGTAATCGTATGAGCTCCCGCCAAGGGTATCTACACGAGCCAAAGATCCAGCATGTCATCATAAACATGCTCCATGATATCCAACCCATGCAAGATCGCCTCGATCTCGGTGAGATATAGCACCATCCCGCCAATGATAAGTGCATTTAGATGATCTAGTGTGAAAATAATTCCATCAACCCATTTATTATAACTACAACTTTATTATACAACATATAAATCGTGAGTTTAAATACGATATTGTCATCTAGACAATATCCACATGCAAATAAATCCCCATCATAATTATTGATTCATTATTTTACAAAATGGTGAGGACTACTAAACAACTCTCTCTAAACCTTCATTCCATACCCCCGACTAAGACTCGCTACATTCTCGCCTCCCGAGAAGAAAAATGGAACAACAAGGAAAAGGGTGAGCTCAACTAGCCCAAGAAGAATAATATTATGACTAAGATAATATACAACAAATTATCGTTAGTCTTCAACAGGAAAAATCTGATAGAATACAATGTATAACAAGTTTCGATCAATATTCGCAGCCGAAATAATAATTCATAGAAGAGTTACGTAGAGAATGAAATCTACTATAATCTATGAATTTAATAAATTCATCATCAATATTTTATCCTCAGAACATCAATCAATATACATCCGAATCAAATATTCATCTTTGCACTACAAAAGCCAAAGATATTCATCACCGTCATGTTCATTTAAACACTGCTCATCTTTGCACTACAGCCCAAAGATATTAATCAATCTACCATGTTCATCTCAACACTGCTCATCTTTGCACTACATGTGCCAAAGATATTCTTCAGAAATCATTCATCTTTGCACTACAGCCAAAGATATATTCAATAATATCATCATTTAAGATCAAGATGATGAAAAATATTTTAAAGAAACGAATCCAAAGAAACAAAATGACCGGATTAAGGATTAAGGATTCAGACTTGGTTTTATCCACATCCAAAATACCTCAAAAATAATCATAGTGGTGTAAAATTCAAGAATGATCAAAACATGGATACAATCGAGTTAGTATCCGTAATAGATGTTTTGACGAAAAGAAGAAATTTTATTTTTCTATGAATAAGTACCAGATAACGTGAATAAAGTCAGATATCGTGAATAAAGGCCGATACGTGAATAGTAACTCCGACACCAAAAGATAGAAATTCCACAAAAACATCTTCACGCTTCATTTAATAGTACTCGTGAATAAGAATAAGTAACTCGTGAATAAGAACTCATGAATAGTAACTCGTGAATAGTAACTCATGAATAGTAACCCCGACATGAAAAAGTTCCAAATTTGATAAAAACTTCAGATCAACATTTCAAAGATAATGATATTGAAGAAATAATATCATTACGAAAAAAAAAAATATCCCTTTACCTCGAAAGATCAAGACTTTAAATAAAAAAAACACCTATATAGGCTATGACTTGGACTTGCACCGATATAGCAATACTCAAAGTATACTCAAAATACTCACAAGAATACGCCGATAATATAGAGAGAAAAACTTCAGCTTCGTGTGATTTTCAATTCTAACCTAAGACCCTATTTATAGGAAAATGCTAGAACACCAAAAAGCAGTAAAATTTAATAAATTAATATTATTTATTTTCTACATCTTCCTACGCATCCATGAATCTGAATTCAGCCATCCTAACACATGTTAAATATGCCCTCAACATATAAAAAATGTTTTTGTTAATATAAATATTTAAAACTTTCAAAATCAAATATTTTGGAACTCAAACTTCAATAATTCATAATAAATAGCCCTTTCATCAGAAAATTCGAATCTCGCGAGTTTTTATAGGAAATTCAATTCTCTACAACTTTGCAGAAGAAAGTTTTTCCAAATTCCAAATGGAAATTGACCGAAATCCACAAACGGGCGATTTTACAGGCTATAATCAAATTTCAGTCAATAAATGGGGTCCACCGACATGTTTAACATGTTTTAAACATTTATTGCAACAAAAATACTCTTCCTCCTCTCAGATACTCATATATCCCACATTCGTTGTAAAATATCACCGCTAATATATTATTAAAATAATATATTTAAATGAATTATTTTATCAGAAAAAGATAAAATATTAATTTTCAACAATTGTCATTTTAAAAATTTTCTCCATCTATATCCACATAAAATCAATATTTTCCTCATCATATAAATCAATAATTAATTATTCACAAATAATATTACGTAATCACAATATTGACAACCTGCAGCTTCCTGTGAAAGAGGGGCTTTCCAATAAGAATTTCTTCTTCATCGGCGCCGCAATTAGGTGACCAAACCTCTCCTGATGTAACTTTCTAGACATTGCCAATAATGTTATCTAATAATATTATTCGTATAATATGAATTATTGCTTCGATAATGAAAAATACCGTAATGACAATTATCAAACAACAAAGAATATAAAATATCAACGCAAAGAATTATTGAATCAATAAAATAAAATATCGAATAAGAATTATCGTAACCATTATCGAGTAGTGCCTTCACGTAAGAATCAATAATTGGTGCAATACCGCAGCAATCCGCTCAACAACGCGTATTAATGTGTTTTAACCACCGGTATTCCAACAAGATAATAAGTAATAACTACGCCGTTATTTAAAAACAACTTATATTTGTCGCTTTCTTCATCCAATCACTTTCCGTTATGGGCTCCACACATGGTCAAGGCTGTCAGCATTTAATATTCCCTCGACAAAGATTTAATATTCCACGACCAAACGAATATTCCCCGACGATAATGAATATTTTATAACCACTTGCTTAATTTGAAATATTTGCATATTTAACCCTTAACTATCCACATTAATCAAATCAACCCTTACTATTTCAAAATAATAAATAAAGGAAATTCCTTTTTATTTAAAAATTTTGGGGTCTTACAACCTCCTCCTTATGAAATTTCGTCCCTCGAAATCGACGACGTATTCGGTGTGTTTTGAAAAGTGAGGATACCTCGCTTTCATTTCCGCTTCCAACTCCTGTGTCATTTCCTCTATAAGCATGATTCCTCCACAAAACTTTAACTTGTGGTATAACCTTTCATGCAGTAGGACATGCTCCTTCCTATCCAAAATCTTGACAGTACCTCCCTCATACGTTAAGTCTTCTACTATCTCGTCCTGTTCTAACTCTATAACGTGGTTCGGTCTTTCACATATTTACGAAAGTACGAGATATGTGAAACACATTATGAACACGAGACATACTTTGAGGTAACGCAAGTCTATAGGCTACATTTCCTACTTCCTATCAAGAATTTGAAATGGATCGATAAATCGTGGATCGAGCTTTCCTCTCTCCCCAAATCTTGTAACTCCCTTCCATGGAGCAACTCGCAATAATACATGATCCCCTACACTAAATTCCACGCCCTTTCGATGAAGATTCGCATAACTCTTTTGTCGATCTTGTGCCGCTTTGTATACGCTGTTAATCATTTGGATCTTTTCAGAGTCATACGTGATTTCAACTCCTAGTCCCAACAATGTTGCTTCACCCACCTCATCCCAACATATTGAGAACGACATTTTCGGCCCATATAATGCTTCAATGGAACCATGCCTATATTTGTTTAATAATTATTGTTGTATGAGAATTCCACCAATGGCAAGTACTTATCCCAACTTCCTTTGAAATCTAGGACACGTAGTTTTAATATATCTTCAAGAGTTTGAGTAGTCCTTTCGATTGCCCATCCGCTTGAGGATGGTATGCCAAATCGAATCGTAAATTGCGTCTCATAGCTTTCTAACCCAAAATCATGAAGTGAATCTTGGGTCACGATCTAAAACTATGGATACCGGCATGCCATGCAATCTCACAATCGCATTTACGCACATACGAGAAAGACGCTCAAGGAATAAGTTTCTCGATCGGTAAGAAATGAGTAGACTTGGTTAATCTATCAACAATAACCCAAATCGCATCTATGCCTTGAGAAACCTTGGGAAGATTAGTAATGAAATTCAGAGGTAATGTGTTCCCACTTCCATTCCGGAATCTCAAGTGGTTGCAACGGACCCTTAGGTACAAGATGTCTACCTTTACATCGCCGACAAGTTAAACATCTCGAGATAAACTACGCGATCTCTCTCCTCATATTGCTCCACCAAAATGTATGTTGAAGATCATAATACATTTTGGTACTCCCGTGATGGATTGCAAACAATGTGTTGTGTGCCTCCATCACATGATTCTATGCTTCAAATCAAAATCATTAGGAATGCAAAGTCTGGAGTTGACTCAAGTATTCCTTCTTCATCAATTCTCGCCCTAATAGCTCCTTCTTGTACTTTCTTTCTTCATACGATCACCTCCTGCCCATTGGCTTGAGCAACCTTAACTTTTTCTATTAAAGTCGGCTCTATGCGATACTTGACATCATCGCACTCGCTCCTCGCATATAATCTTCTACTCATCGCATCGCCTACCACGCTCGCTTTTCCAGATGGCATGATTAGAATACGTTGAAATGAGTCTCCTCGAGTTCTTCAAGCTCTTCCCACATTCCTCGCTCCATTCGAATTTTGTATCTCTACGAGTCACCAAGTTAATGGAATAGCGATTCGAGAATATCCTTCAACGAATCTCCGATAATAACCAACTAAGCTTAGAAAGCTACGCCTTTTGATAATCGACTTAGGTTGCTCTCAATCGTGACTTATATCCCAATCTTGGATAAGACGTCACAATGACACCTATCGCTTTACTATCGCATCTAATATGATGTCCCCTACAGAGAGTCTCGCTTAGGTGAATTCCACAAAGGAAATCACAAGATAAAGGCTCGTACCAAATTTATAGTTGAATTTTTAACTCTCAAGTTCAATAGAGCCATTCGATATAAGATTTTAGAAATGAGTTTTGTACCGGGTTCAAAGTCGATACAAAATTTAATATCGTGCTTTAGGAGTAAGCCAAGAAATTCTTCAGAAATACGTCAGAAAAATCAATAACAACAGAATATTATTCAAATCGACGCGTGTCTTTATTCAAATCCATAACATGGACTAAGAAAACTTGACATCCGTAATAAAAACGAATGACTTCATGGCTTGATATGAAAATGTTTGACTACAATGGTTTGATTGCTTGAATTCAATAACAAAGTTGCTTAGGAATATGAAAACTAACAACCTTACAAAAGCAATCAATTTGGCATGATGAGTAGTTAACCTTAAAATCACATCAAAAGCAAATATCTCTATAGAAATAAGGTTAATGTAATGTGATAAAGTGCCAACTTGAATCAAGCAAGATTTTTAAACAACGGATGTAATGAAAGTTTCTCCTAATGGAGTCTCCACAGATAGGTCAAAGTTTAATTTCTCCGTAGTCAAGTTCAAACGCTGAGCGCAAAGTAAGAGAGATAAAAGAATGGGTAGAACCAATATCTAGTAAGGTATATACTTCAGCAAGAATTTATAATTAACTAACCTGTATAACTTCGTCGTTTCCTCGCATTTTGACCGGCCACAACAAACGCTCTTCCAAGAATCGCTGACTTTGACTTTTCTCGACATCTTTTTCGAGTCACCATTCTCACTGGATCTGGGTTTCGATATCGTATAATCTCGAGCGATATGTCCTTCTTTTCCACAATTATAGCATACCTTAAACTGCTAGGGCGCTTTGGGATGATATGTCCTCTTTCAAGATTTGTAACATACGACGACCGGTGGTCGCTTCTCTCCCTTAAAACTAGTTGCTCAAAGCGCCGACGCCTTCACATGGTCGTTGTTTAATCTCCTCTTTTTAAAATCTCCTCCCGACTCGCTTCTTCTATTTTCATGGCCACGATTACCACCAGAGTGGTTACCGCCTTCGTCTCAGATTCTTCTTTCTCCGCCGGTTATCGTTATTCTCGATGATCGCTATCTTCTAGATGATCCTCGGTTATGGTCCCCATTGAACGTATTTTCGTATCTCGCCTAACAACCGAGCCCTCGCTGACAACATCCAATAGAGAGAAAATTTATGAGAAATGAGATATCGACGTATGTCGGGTTTCAAACCTCTCGTAAACATCCGCGCATACGCTCCTCATTCTCCACCAAATGAGGTGCAAACTCGATAACTCCGCTAACTTCGCCAGACTTCGGGACACCGCCATGTTATTCTCGCTTCTAGTCTAATAAACTCCACTTCCTTCATACGGCGAATACTTTCGTGGAAGTACTTGTCATTGAACTGATTCTCAAACGCTCTCCCACGACATGCCGAAAAGTACCGATGGGTACGCTTCACGATTCCCACCAAGAATCGCTTCGCCATGGAACATAAAAGTAGCGAATGTTTTTCGCTCCTCCGCATATCCCAAGACATCGAATATCTTGATAATTTGTTTGACCCACGCCTCGCGCTTTAATCGGATCACGGCTTTTCCCGCACTCGTGGTCCCAACTTTTGAATCGCTTGGTCGTGACCACCCGTGAATTGCTATCATTTCTCCTCAGATTTTGAACACGAAGTCTCCTCGTCTGATTTTGCATGATGAATCGCAAAAAGCTTCTAAACATCCCCTCGCTCATCATCTCGCCAGCAGGTGGTGTTGTTCACAGAGGAACATTGCCACTGTTGCACGCTCTCCTCGCTGGTAAAGTACAGCATCTCCACGGTCTCATTTACTCCATCATAATATTCTCAAATGACATTCTCAAATACCACCATAAAAACAAGGGTTAATTAAGGAAATCAATATATCACATAATATCCCTATATACTTGACCAACTAACAAATAAGCTTAGGTAGACACACTAGCGAAGGATTTACTCGCCTCTCCTCCTAGTTCTATTCCCCGGATCTCCGCCAGAGATCATATCCTAAGCTCGATACCAACCGCGACGCCCCAAAATAGGTCCATTCCATCCAACCCATTCTCGAGTCGCCAAATACATGGTACAAAAAAATAACTACAACTTTATTATTACAACATATAAACTGTGAGTTTAAATACGATATATTGTCATCTAGACAATATCCACATGCAAATAAATCCCCATCATAATTATTGATTCATTATTTTATAAAATGGTGAGGACTACTAAACAACTCTCTCTAGAACCTTCATTCCATACCCCCACTAGTACTTCGCCACATTCTCGCCTCCCCGAGAAGAAAAATGGAACAACAAGGAAAAGGGTGAGCTCAACTAGCCCAAGAAAGAATATTATGACTAAGATAATATACAACAAATTATCGTTAGTCTTCAACAGGAAAAAAATCGATAGTAATACAATAGACAACAAGTTTCGTATCAATATTCGCAATGAAATAATAATTCATAAAGAGTTACGTAGAGAATGAAATCTACTATAATCTATGAATTTAATAAATTCATCATCAATATTTTATCCTCGTAACATCAATCAATATACATCCGAATCAAATATTCATCTTTGCACTACAAAGCCAAAGATATTCATCACTGTCATGTTCATTTAAACACTGCTCATCTTTGCACTACAAAGCCAAAGATATTAATCAATCTACCATGTTCATCTCAACACTGCTCATCTTTGCACTACTCTGCCAAAGATATTCTTCGAAATCATTCATCTTTGCACCACAAAAGCCAAAGATATTCAATAATATCATCATTTAAGATCAAGATGATGAAAAATATTTTTAAAGAAACGAATCCAAAGGAAACAAAATGACCAGGATTAAGGATTAAGGATTCGTATTTGGTTTTATCCACGCCCAAAAATACCTCAAAAATAATCATAGTGGTGTAAAATTCAAGAATGATCAAAACATGGATACAATCGAGTTAGTATCCGTAATAGATGTTTTGGACGAAAAGAAGAAATTTTATTTTTCATGAATAGTACCAGATATCGTGAATAGTGCTTGATACGTGAATAAAGGCCGATATCGTGAATAGTAACTCGACACCAAAAGATAGAAATTCCACAAAAACATCTTCACGCTTCAGCTTAATAGTACTGTGAATAAGAATCGTGAATAAGAACTCATTAATAAGAACTCGTGAATAAGAACTCATGAATAAGAACTCATGAATAAAACCCCCATACGAAAAAGTTCCAAATTTGATAAAACTTCAGATCAATATTTCAAAGATAATGATATTGAAGAAATAATATCATTACGAAAAAAAATAATATCCCTTACCTCGAAAAGATCAAGATTTCTAAATTAAACACCTGATATAAAGCGACTTGACTTGCAGACCGTATAGCAATACTCAAAGTATACTCAAAATACTCACAAGAATACGCCGATAATATAGAGAGAAAAACTTCAGCTTAAAAGTGATTTTTTCAATTCTAACCTAAGCACCCTATTTATAGAAAAATGCTTAGAACACCAAAGCGTAAAATTTAATAAATTAATATTATTTATTTTCCACATCTTCCTACGCATCCATGAATCTGAACTCAGCCATCCTAACACATGTTAAATATGCCTCAACATATAAAAAATGTTTTTGTTAATATAAATATTTAAAACTTTCAAAATCAATTATTTTGAACTTTAAAACTTCAATAATTCATAATAAATAGCCCTTTCATCAGAAAATTCGAATCTCATGAGTTTTTATAGGAAATTCAATTCTCTACAACTTTGCAGAAGAAAGTTTTTCCAAATTCCAAATGAAAATTGACCAAATCCACAAACGCAAGCGATTTTACAAAGTATAATCAAATTTCAAATAATAAATGGGGTCCACCGACATGTTTAACATGTTTTAAACATTTATTGCAACAAAAATACTCTTCCTCCTCAGATACTCATATATCCCACATTCATTGTAAAATATCACCGCTTAATATATTATTAAAATAATATATTTAAATGAATTATTTTATCGTAAAAGATAAAATATTAATTTTCAACAATTGTCATTTTAAAATTTTCCATCTATATCCACATAAAATCAATATTTTCCTCATCATATAAATCAATAATTAATTATTCACAAATAATATTACGTAATCACAATATTGACAACCGTGCGCGGGTTCCTGTGAAAGAGGGGCTTTCCAATAAGATTTCTTCATCACAAGCAATTAGGTGACCAAACCTCTCCTTAGATGTAACTTTCTAGACATTGCCAATAATGTTATCTAATAATATTATTCAGATAATATGAATTATTGCTTCGATAATGAAAATACCGTAAATGACAATTATCAAACAACAACAATATAAAATATCAACGCAAAGAATTATTGAATCAATAAAATAAAATATCGAATAAGAATTATTGTAACCATTATCGAGTAGTGCCTTCTTACGTAAGAATCAATAATTGGTGCAATACTGCGTGCAAATCGCTCAACAACGCCAGATTAGTGTGTTTTAACCACCGGTATTCCAACAAGATATTAACTGTAAATAACTACGCCATTATTTAAAAACAACTTATATTTGTCGCTTTCTTCATCCAATCACTTTCCATTATGGGCCCACACACATGTCACTACTGGCAGTCATTATTTAATATTCCCCGACATATTTAATATTCCACGACCAAACGAATATTCCCGACGATAATGAATATTTTATAACCACTTACTTAATTTGAAATATTTGCATATTTAACCCTTAACTATCCACATTAATCAAATCAACCCTTACTATTTCAAAATAATAAATAAAGGAAATTCCTTTTTATTTAAAATTTGGTCTTACATCTAGCCTCGTCATTCTCAACAACAACGGTGTCTCTGTCTAGCTAAAACATCATCTCTCACAACTAGAGCGACATCTCTACGAGAAAAGAGTCACGACATCAAGGCTCTCTGCTTTGATCTCTCTTAAATGTCATCGGATGCAGACTACGCTCTAAATACTCTGCGAGAATGTGGGTCACAAGAGCAAAAATACTAGGAGAATCAATCGAGCTCTCATCACAACCCAACAAATAGTTCATCCTAGTGGGAGAATCAATTGTCCTCCATGGGCTCCCCATCGTCGAATCAACACCCACTGACTGTGGATACAACCCCAAATAGATGTAATCTCTACCTCCAACCATGTAGAATACTCTATAGAACGGCCGGATGGCTTGTAGTAAAATTAGCCCTCTCACACCCGGCCCAACACGCATAAACCCTAGATAAATCCTTTGCTGATAAAAGCTGAGATAACATACGCTGACCCAATGCCCCATCGAAGGGATGAACATCCTGAAACTGGTCAAACTGTGACATCACAACCAGTGGATGATAAGTGGCCACACCCCTCAAACTAGCCAGAGGGAGATAATCCATTCCAGATGCATGAGTGATGAAGTTATAGGGAGAACTAATTCCTGAACATGGCATAATATCAAATGGATCCTTGATCCCTGCCAAGAAAACTGACCAAAAAGCAATATTTGTACACTTCGCCGGCTGAAAGGAGTAAGACATGGCAATCTCATAGGAAAAGCAATACCCATGGCATCAGAATATGCCAATCGGTCTCAAGTGTGTCATAAACTACACGCATGATATACCGAACGCTGAAAATACCCCCCGGGATGGGTGTGGCACTACGTGGCCGACCTCAAGGTCTCTGCCACAATCATCGATAAAATGGTATGTCCCTCCCGGAGATCCCGCACTACCATAACCACACTGATGTCTAAATGATCCATGTATAGTGGCTTGTACAGATAAGCCACTACACACATCAAGAGTACATCTACTCTGGCAATACGCCAATCATCCTCCGATATGGTAAAATCCCTAGAGTGCTGTTCATAACTGTCCAAAGAGCCAAATCTGTTTATCAAAAAATGCATGGACACTACATGCCCTGAGGAGATCTCATCTAGGGCAACCCTGCGCTTCAAACCAGTGAGGGTCATAAACTGTTGGCTCATATCTCCTACAGCCATCTGAGCGCAAGGCCTGTCCAATGACAAATTTGTTAGTCGCTTATACTCCTCTAAGGCAGGAGTCAACTCACAGGTCTCGAATGGAACACCGCTTATCCGCACCCAATGCTCCAGCATGCCCTCTACAAAACCCAATGGAACCTGGAACATCCGGAGGGTCATAGAGTGTCGTAATAGCTGGTCTATAGTCACCCGATCCGGGGATGACAAACTATCATACCATAATCTCAACAGGAGGCCACCAATCTTTGGTGGGGTGTGATCAATCACGGCTAACAGTCGATGAAGACATCTCAGTAGGGTTGTGTCATAAGACCACCCAAGGGTCAATACTAAACATCTCTCGGACATACATATACATAACATAATACATAAATGATAAACAATAGATGGAAATATGATGTAGGGAATGGGAAATAGTATACATACATTCCTAAGTACATCATCATCTAAATACATCATCGCTGTATACAGCTGGAAAAATACAAAGGAAATGGGGTACAACTGCCCAACAACTAATAGAGGCCTATCAAAAGATATAACAAGAATGGGGCACGCCCACCCAAAGATCTAACAAAGGCCTATCAAAAGATAAACGAGAAAATACATCGAAAGAAGTCAATAGTGTTGATGTCACATCATCCAAACTATCCATCCGATGTAACTCCTCATGAGTCACTGGATCTCTGCCAAGAGGGATATTAGGCATATACAATGGAGGATCTGTGTGAGACCCCAGATTTTATCAATAAAGATTTAAATTTTGTCGAAATAATTTTTAATATTATGGTGTGAATTTGAGATAAATATTATAGTTGTGGGTAGTATTTATAAATTTTGCAAAGTATGCAAGTGGTTATATTATATTCGATTGGTCGGGGAATATTCGATTTAGCAGGGAATATTCGTACAACGGCTCAATCATTAGTGGACCCCACAACAGAATTATTGTCGGATTGAGAAAACGATAAAAATATTTTATTGAAATAACGACGGAAGTTTTACCGCTGATATCTTTGAACTACTACTTAGTAAAAGTACAATGTCGTGTGGTTGCATAGTAGCACACCAGTATTGATTATTGATGCTTATGTGAGAAGTCACTCGGTTTGATTCCATTATTGTCGATTAATAATATGAATTATTATAGCGATAATGACGTTTTGTTTTATTCGTATTATTAACGTAATAAAATGTAAACATCTTTTATATAAAATGTAATACTTTATTAAAGTTATTCTATAAATAGAATATATTATATTTTATTATGCATATAGTGTTGCATAGTGTTTTTTGCATAGTGTTGCATAGTGTTTGCATAGTAAAATGTTTTTATATAAATAGAATATATGATATTTTATTTAAAAGATTTTGCTTTAAATATGGACCGCCGATTAAAGTAAATCAATCTGGACCGCTCATGGATTAATTACTATGCATTCTATTTTCCTATAAATAAAGCTCATTCCTTCATTATTTTCTTACGAATTCACCAAACTCTAGAGAGAGAAATTATAGAGAGAAGCTATAGAGAGAAAAATCATAGAGAGAAAGAAGAAAAGTATTCGCTACTTCACTTTTCCAATATTCAGTTCTTCTAAGGTAAGGGGTATTATTTGTTGTACTTAGTAAGGTGTTATTCTTTCTTAATCATGAAGAGAACTTTTGTTATTCCATTCATTATTATTCTGTTGGAATAACTCAGTAAAATGGCATACCCTATACATAACCTTTGTATATGGCGCCATATACCCTATACTTGGTGAAATCCTTATATTATTCCATTCTTATTTATTACATTGGAATAACTCAGATCTGCTTAATCCCCTATACTTGGTGATCTTCTTCTCATTATTCCATTCTTTATTATTCTCATTGGAATATCCTCATGCATGTGTTTTACACCTGACTTCGTTCCATTGTTTATTATTCAAAGATTTATTATTCATTGGATCATCCTGCTTGCAGTGAATTTCACCCGACCGGTTCCGTTATTATTATTCTATTGAATAACTCCGTCTTATATCTTCATTGAATCTGCGCATGCATGGTGATTTCTTTTGTTATTCCATTCTTTATTATACCCAGTTGGTTAAAACTTTGACTTCTATACTCCATGAAATTAGTAGAATATCTTTGATATTTGCGTTTCATCCAAAGATTTTTCATGGAAATATTCTTCCGATTATTCTTGAATTTTACTCTACAAAACAAATCATGTTGACAATTTGACGTTAATAATTCCCGGATTAAATAATTCTTGAACTTGTTTTATTGAATTATTATGTCATTGTTATCATCCTCATGTTATATTATGTTATGACGAGGATCATTCTAAGTATAATCATGGCTTGATATAAATGATGTGACAAAAGTCCTCGATAAGTCCTCACATGTAATGCGGTGATGGATAGTTTTTGGTATGATTATGACCAGGGTGATTCAGATAGTCATGACCATTGATAATTTGATGAAAATCCTTGACCGTGGTATGTGGATGATTAGATATTGTGGTTTATTCATTAAACCGAGTCTTAGTGATAAAAATTGATGAAAACCTTTTAAAACCTAAAAGATAGTAGACTTTATTTTCTACTCGACTCTTTTAATGGATTGCATATTCACCGCAGCTAAACCGGTTGTCTATTGTATTTTATCGCTTTAACATTGTTGAAGACTATTGATAATTTATTCGCATTATCTTAGTCATAATATTTCTTCTTGGGCTAGTTGAGCTCACCCTTTCTTTCACCGTTTTCTCTTGAGTGAAATGAGAATATAGTTTGGACGAGTTGGGGAAACTAGTGATGGTCCCGAAGATAGCATTAGTAGTCCTCACTATTCGTGAAATAGTGTGATAATAATGAGGACTCCTTGAGTATGGATATTGTCTAAATGACAATATTCCTATTAGAACTCTCGGTTTATGTATTGTCGTATGTTACGGCTACGATGTATAATTAAGTTTGTATTTGAATTTATGTACCATGTAAGTGGCGACCCAAGATGGGTGACGATACCTAATTTTGGGGGCGCCACAACAGTATCGAGCTTAGGATATGATCCTGGCTAAGAGGTGAGAATAGTACTAGGAGGGAGAGACGGGGAATACCTTCGCTAGAATGACCTACCTAAGTTTATGTGCTATTTTGTTGGTCTCACGAATATAAGGATAATTTGTTACATGTCAATTAACCCTTGTTTTGTGACAAGTGTTTGAGAATGGCATCTGAAAATCTTTGAGATAAGCAATGAAGCACATGAGAGTGTTGATTCAAATTTCAAACAAAAGGTAACGACCAACAACACGATAATAATCATACCGATGGCAACGACTATCGAACAATGATAACCATCGTGGGGAAATTATCATGCTAAGAATGGTAACCACTTGATTGGTAATCATGGCAAAGATAATAGAAGTGGAAATTTCAAGAAGAGAAGGTCATTTAGCTCGATTTTGTCGATAAGAAGTCAAGTCCAATGGGATAGTGGCACCAAAGGCGGATCTGACAAAAACAAAGTCGGTGGTTTCAGGGAAGAGCGCGTTTTCTTGACTTCTCAAAAAGTGGGTAACTCGAACGAAGTTAGCACGGGTTAGTTAATTATAAATTCTTGCAAGTCTATACCTTATTAGATACCTGTTCTACCCATTCTTTTATCTCTCTTGCTTGCGTTCAACGCTTAAATTTGACTCAGGAGAAATTAGACTTTGATTTATCTATCGAAACTTCGTTGGGAGAAACCTTCATTACCTCCAACGCTTATTAATCTTGTTGTTTCAAATAAACACTTTCACGCTACTCGTCGATCTTATCTCTTTGAAAATACTTGCCTTTGAGGTAATTTTTGAAAACGATTGATTAACTACTCATTATTCTTTTTGTAAGGTTGTTAGCTTTCATATTCCTAACCAACCTGTTATACGAATTCAAAGTAACCAAATCCTAAAGTTAATCACTGTTATATCAAGCCATAAGTAAAGAGCCCGATCCTTTCGTTGTTGACTTCCTTATATGGAATGCACCGAAACCAGACTTTCTGTAGGCGACGTTGTGACTGAAGATGGCAAGTTGATAGGTATCATTGTGAGGTGCTATCCAGGTTAAGGGATAGAAGTCACAGTTGGTATTAATGTGACGTACTATCCAAGTCTTGGACGAGAGTAATGCTTTTTGAATGATATTTCTATCATTAATAAATTTCTTGGCGATTCTTGAAGACTTCCTAGCCTACCCTAGAGCGTAAAATCGAATTTTGTATTGACCCCAAAGATAAAAACCCATTTCTTAAACCCTCAAATATTTCTTCAACTAAAATGAATAGCTTTACGTGGTTTATGATGAAAGTCATAATAAAAGCATTGGACTAATGAAAATCATGGGTATTCGTGGTATTAGTAAGTGTTATGATGAGTTATGTTGGTTAGTATGTGAAAACATGAAAGTTTCTTTGAAATCACAAAGAGTTGAAAATCGATTTTGGTGAAAACGTAACATGAAATTCAATTGACCAAATCTCTTATTATATTTTGAATTTTTGAGTGTGGTCAAGTCCTAGAGTTAGATCTATGAGTTACCTAACTAATCCAAGTGGAATTACTGGAAAAGGTGTTGTAGATTTTTGTGTGGACTAATTTTAGCAAAGGAGTGCAAAGCTGCAAAAATCGAAAAAAGTCACACTGCCATGATTTTAGGGGGGCTGTTTTGCCCACTTAAATTATGAGAAAAATTCTGGCCTTTTGGGACATGAAGGTATATGGTATAAAGTACCTCCTGTCCAAAAATGAGCTCATTCTCGACTTAAAATGAGCAAGTTATGACTATTTCAATATTTAGGTTTTTCCGATTTAAAACGCTATAACCGGAGTTCTATAACTCAGATGACCATGAAATTTAAACTAGAAGCTCACGTTAACATGTGTAAGGTCCTGCCAAGATTTGGGAATTTTGGAGTTAAACTTGAGGTAGCTAATTTCTTAAGGAATTAATTAGAAATTAATTTTTGAAAAATAGTAATTGAATTTTAAAAATTTAGAAAAATATATTTTCATTATGGGACTATATTATGCTAAATCTCAGAAAAGAAATATTTTTGGGACTAATTTGATATTTTTCATGAAAATAGTTTAGTTACGAATATATGAGTTAAATATGTTATGTGAAGTAACAAAGTTGAAAATAGGATTTTATGGCTAAAGAATCCTATATAGAGTATATGCATATTTTTTTGATGAGGAATTTGATAATTGGTGATGATATCTTATGAGTATGGCATTTTGAATGATTAAATGCATTATATGGTAAAGCGTAAACAATTGAGATAAATTATTTATAAATTTAAGAAGTGATTAAAATATTGTTATAATATTAATGATATTAGATTATGAGATTATTAAGTGATTGATAACATGGGATATTCTTGAATCTGGATAAATTATATTATAAATGTTTAATATTTATCCTTTATCTCATTTGATTGATTCTTTATATCATTATCCTCATGTTTATATTATGTTGAAAGTCATCTCGTGGCTGTAGAAGGTATATAGATGAACTTGGTATGATTATGACCGTGGATTGTTCTAAGATAATCATAACCGTAATTGAAAACATGATTATCTTTGGCCGTAGTGCATGGATAATTTGTGGTAGTGATACTAATGAATACACAATTATCTTTGGTAGTAGTAGTGCATGGATAATTTGTGGTCGGATACTAATGAATACACGATTATCTTTGGTAGTAGTGCATGGATAATTTGTGGTCGTGATACTAATGAATACACAATTATCTTTGGCCGTAGTGCATGGATAATTTGTGGTCGTGATACTAATGAATACACGATTATCTTTGGTCATAGTGCATGGATAATTTGTGGTCGTGATACTAATGAATACACGATTATCTTTGGTCATATTGCATGGATAATTTGTGGTCGTGATACTAATGAATACACGATTATCTTTGGCCGTAGTGCATGGATAATTTGTGGTCGTGATACTAATAAATACACGATTATCTCGTGGTCGTAGTGCATGGATAATTCGTGGTCGTCGTGATACTAATGAATATCCTCGGCTGTAGTGCGCGGGATGATTCGATGATATGGATTAATTATTGAAATGAGAGTCTCAAAGAATGAAATATTAATTCATGGATGTGGTAAAAGTCATCTTTGGTCAGTAGTGCATTGATAGACTTGGTATGATTATGACTCAAGGATTATTCGGTATAATCATGATCAGATTGAAAACACGAATATCCTCGCCCAAGAAGTGCATGGATAATTCGTGGTCGTGATACTATTAAGTCGCGTCCTCAAAGATTATTGGTTTTACATTTGTATATCTTTAGCCTTGTAGAGCAGTGCAAAGATGAATTGTTAATGAATATCTTCGTTGGATTGCAAAGATGAATTTAATGTTTTCAACGATAAAGGTATTCAAGGTATCCTCACCTCTTTATCATACCAGTATACACTTCTAATTTCGAGGGCTTAAATTCCATAAGGAGGGAGATTGTGAGAGACCCCGATTTTATCAATAAAGATTTAAATTTTGTCAAAATAATTTTTAATATTATGGTGTGAATTTGAGATAAATATTATAGTTGTGGGTAGTATTTATAAATTTTTTCAAAGTATGCAAGTGGTTATATTATATTCGATTGGTCGGGGAATATTCTATTTAGCGGGAATATTCGTATAATGGCTCAATCATTGGTGGACCCCACAACAAAATTATTATTTGATTGAGAAAACGATAAAAATATTTTGTCAAATAATTCTACGGAAGTTTTACCGCTGATATTTGTTGAACTACTCTTGTAGTAAAAGTACAATGTCGATAATCGTGTGGTCGCATAAGAGCACACCAGTATTGATTATCGATGCTTATGTGAGAAGTCACTCAATTTGATTCCATTATTGTCAATTAATAATATGAATTATTATAGCGATAATGACGCTTTTGTTTTATTCAGATTATTAACGTAATAAAATGTAAACATCTTTTATATAAAATGTAATACTTTATTAAAGTTATTCTATAAATAGAATATATTATATTTTATTATGCATAGTGTTGCATAGTGTTTTGCATAGTGTTCAGATAGTGTTTGCATAGTAAAATGTTTTTATATAAATAGAATATATGATATTTTATTTAAAAATTTTGCTTTAAATATGGACCGTCGTGATTAAAGTAAATCAATCTGACCGCTCATGGATTAATTACTATGCATTCTATTTTCCTATAAATAAAGCTCATTCCTTCATTATTTTCTTACGAATTCACCAAACTCTAGAGAGAGAAATTATAGAGAGAAGCTTATAGAGAGAAAATCTATAGAGAGAAAGAAGAAAAGTATTCGCTACTTCACTTTTCCAATATTCAGGTTCTTCTAAGGTAAGGGGTATTATTTGTTGTACTGTAAGGGATGTTATTCTTTCTTATTCATGAAGAGAACTTCATTATTCCATTCATTATTATTCGTTAGAATAACTCGTAAAATGGCATACCCTATACATAACCTCAGATACGCTGTACATACCCTATACTTGGTGAAATCCTTATATTATTCCATTCTTATTTATTCTCATTGGAATAACTCAGTATACACGGAATCCCCTATACTTGGTGATCTTCTTCTATTATTCCATTCTTTATTATTCTGTTTGGAATATCCTCGCTCAGTGTTTTACACACCTAACTCGGTTCCATTGTTTATTATTCCACATTTATTATTCTGCTTGAATATCCTCGTCTGTGTTTTTTTACAACCGGGTTCCATTGTTTATTATTCAAAGATTTATTATTTGTTGGATCATCCTGCTTGCGTGTGAATTTCACCGACTTCGGTTCCGTTATTATTATTCTATTGAATAACTGCCTATGCTAAGCACCGCATGCACGGTGATTTCTTTTGTTATTCCATTCTTTATTATACCCAAATGGTTAAAACTTTGACTTCTATACTCCATGAAATTAGTAGAATATCTTTGATATTTGCGCTTCATCCAAAGATCTTTTCATGGAAATATTCTTCCGATTATTCTTGAATTTTACTCTACAAAACAAAGATTATTCGATAATTTGGACGTTAATAATTCCCCGGATTAAATAATTCTTGAACTTGTTTTATTGAATTATTATGTCATTGTTATCATCCTCATGTTATATTATGTTATCTTTGGCTTACGTGCATAGATGAACTTAGTATGATTATGACTGTGGATCATTCTTATAATCATGGCTTGATATAAATGATGTGACAAAAGTCCTCGGGCCTGTAATGCAGTTGATGGATAGTTTTTGGTATGATTATGACCGAGGGTGATTCTAAGATAGTCATGACCATTGATAATTTGATGAAAATCCTTGACCGTGGTACGTGGATGATTAGATATTGTGGTTTATTCATTAAACCGAGTCTTAGTGATAAAAATTGATGAAAACCTTTTAAAACCTAAAAGATAGTAGATTTTATTTTCTACTTGACTCTTTTAATGGATCGCATATTCACTGCAGCTTAAACCGGTTGTCTATTGTATTTTATCAATTTAACATTGTTGAAGACTATTGATAATTTATTCTCGCATTATCTTAGTCATAATATTTCTTCGGGCTAGTTGAGCTCACCCTTCTTTCACCGTTTCTCTTGAAATGAGAATATAGTCGGGACGAGTTGGGGAAACTAGTGATGGTCCTGAAGATAGCATTAGTAGTCCTCACTATTCTGTGAAATAGTGTGATAATAATGAGGACTCCTTGAGTATGGATATTGTCTAAATGACAATATTCCTATTAGAACTCTCAGTTTATGTATTGTCGTATGTTACACGACAGATGTATAATTAAGTTTGTATTTGAATTTATGTACCATGTAAGTGGCGACCCAAGATGGGTGACGTATACCTAATTTTGGAGGCGTCACAATCTGCACCGACAAAACCATCTAAATATGGACCACCTGAAGGGCCAGCCCCTGACCTGGAAGGATTAAAAAATCCGCCTCGAAAAAATCTCTGCCCAAATTTCGGATGAAAAAATGCACCCGGTCTAACTGCTGGGTCAAGCTATCAATCTGCGTTAAATGAGTAGGCTCTCGGATGCAGGCAATCCAATCCTCCATCATGACAAAGCCAGAAACCATATCCCCCATAAACTGTATGGCGCGGGTCTGAGCTCCGATGGTATGAGGAGACAACCAGCGGTAGAATGCCTCCTGAGTGAACGGTCCCTTTGAGAAATCAAAGACAATAACTCCCACCAATGGGATATCACTGATCGTCGGTTGCGACATAGGCCAATAACGCTTGGCAGGAGGACATATTGGTATACGGATCTCTCCTATGGTGCTCTTGATAGCACGCTCTCCTAAATAAAGCTCCCATCCTCCATCTGTAAAGAGAGGAAGCCGACAGGTGGACATCATATGCTCAACACCAGTCGGGAAACCACCCTCAAAGCTAACTGTCAAATGGTCCTCAGAATAGGGAACCCATGTAATGACATCTACCAATAATAACTCTAATCAGAAGGCGAGAATGGGTGAAACCTCAACTATAAAAACCTCCACTAGCGTGGAGTGATGCCATCGCCATTCCCATGGATAGGTGTCCAAACCTAACAGGCTAATGGGACGCAAACATGGAAGCCTCTCGTAGGCCCAAAATTGCCAATATAGGATCAAACATCTGCGGTCAATCAACACTCTTAACCCGTACAAGGGAAAATAAAAAAGAAATACTCACCAACAGAAATGGGAAAAATCCTAGCCACGCCTCAGTCAAACCCTGCGAGCGCATGCGCATTCCCCTGAGGAAATAGGCAAAGGTATAGGAGCTCCAATCATACTCTCTAATATGGTCCACCTCACGTGTGGCTCTGACTAAAGTGAATGACACAGTGGAAGAGTTGTCCGTCAGGAAACAACCCCGAAGGATGACCAGTGAATAATCGCCAAAGAATGCGATCCACAATCTCCGCATCATTGGGTAATAGCTCACTCAATGCCCTACTCATGGCGTCTACACTCAAAATGACCAAAGGCAGATCGTCCCCGCTTTCGAGCGCCTTTAGCTTGGACTCTTAGTAAGGATCTGATGGTAGTAGGGGAAATGTTAGCCACACAAGGTGTAAGACCCCGAATTTTATGAAATAAAAGTATTCAATTTTTCTATTCAGTAAATGGTTAAATTGATAAAGTTAAAGTTAAGGTGATATATGAATTTTTTCAAAATACACAAGTGGTTATAAAATATTCATTGTTGTCGGGGAATATTCGTTTGGTCGTGGAATATTCTTTTTGTCGGGGAATATTCGTACGACGGCGCAGTCATTTATGGGCCCCATAACAAAATAACTGTCGAATGAAGAAAACGACAAGTTTGAGTTTTTATAAATAACTTCGCGTGAAGTTATTCTCATAATATTGTTGGAATACGGTTGGTAAAATAAAGTAATACGCGTTGTTGCATGCTAGACGGTACCAGATACATACAAAGATTTTGAATTATTGAATCCTTACGTAAGAAGGCACTACTCAATAATTGTTACGGTAATTATTGCTCAATATTTTATTTTATTGGTTCAATAATTGCGCGTTGATATTTTATATTATTGTTGTTCAATAATTGTCAACGCACAATATTTCTCATTATCGATCAATAATTCATATTATTTGAATAATATTATTAGATAGCACTATTGGCAATGTCTAGAAAGTTCTCATCTAAGGAGAGGTTTGGTCACCTAATTGCATGCCACCAAGAAGGAGAAATTCTTATTGAAAGCCCCTCTTCCGGGAACCGCCTTTTGGTCATCATTATTGTGATTCTCGTAATATTATTTGTGAATAATTAATTATTGATTCATATGATAAGGAAATATTTATTTTATATGAATATAAATGATGGATTTATTTATGTGGTTATTAATGAAGGAATTAATGCTTGAGATGTTTTACTTGTATTTTGTTCTGATTGAGGTATTAAAAGATCAAATCGGTGTTATTACAGCTTTATTGTGTGAGTTATAATATTTAATCCGACCGTTGGATCGTTGTAATTTTTGGATATGTTATACATATATAAGTTGAGTATATGTCCACAAATTTTGAACCGTTAAAAAATGAGCGTATAATTTATTATGAATTTTAAGAGGTGACTGATTCAGAAATTAGGTTATAAATGATTTTGGTGGAAAATTCTAGAATTGGTGGGCCCCACTTGTGGTTGGTGAAAAAAATGTGCTGAATTTTATTTCAAATGTGGTAGGTGGCAATAGTAGCAGGTAAAGCCAAGCCATCAAAGCGCAGTCAAGTCCGCTTTCTACGGCTAACATTTTCCTATAAATAGAGGCTAAGTTAGAATTGAAAATCACACCGTAAACAAAGTTTTCTCTTTTTCTCTCTCTATATTATTGAGCGTATTTTGTGAGTATTTTGAGTATACTTTGAGTATTGCTATACGGTGCAAGTTCGTTCAGCGTTATTCCAGTCCGAAGTACTGATTCTTTGAGGTAAGGGATGTTATTTTCTTCTCAAATGATATTATTTCTTCAATATCATTATCTTTGAAATATTGGTTGGAACTTTTTATCAAATTTGGAATTTTTTTTCATGTCTGGGTTACTATTCACGAAGTTACTATTCACGAAGTTACTATTCATGAGTTACTATTCACGAAAGTTACTATTCACGGGTACTATTCATGAAGCGTGAAGATGTTTTTTTGTGGAATTTCTATCTTTTGGTGTTCTGATTTACTATTCACGATACTAAGACTATTCACGATATCTGACACTATTCACGAATACTTAAGACTATTCAATCAAAAATGAAAATTTTTCTTTTCGTCTAAAATATCTATTCTGGATACTAGCTTTGATTGTATCCATGTTTTGATCATTCTTGAATTTTACACCACTATGATTATTTTGAAGTATTTTTGGATGTATAGATTAGGAGTTATGGATTTTATGAGAAAAGACTATTTTAAAAGTAACTATTTATAACTCCTCATGGTTAACTCCAAAATTGATGAAATTTTATTGAGAGTACATCTATATAATATCGATTGTACTCTCTGTGAATTTCGAATTTTTGGATAAAAGTACAATTTATGATAAATGTTTAAATATTCTGTGGTTTTGGCCATATGAAAAATAGTAAATGAATTTTTAAAATTTCGAGAAAATATATGTTCAATATGGGACTATTTTATGCTAAATCCCGTAAAAGAAATATTTTTGGAACCGATTTGGTATTTTCATGAAAATGTTCTAGTTATGAGTAAATGAATTAAATATGTTATGTGAAGTAAGAAAATTAGAAAATATGATTTTATGGTTTGAGAATCATATATGAGGTATATGCGATTTTTTGATGAGGGTTTTGGTTATTGGTGATGAAATTTTATGAGTTTGGCATTTTATGATGATTAAATGCATTAATTAGTAAAGTGTAAACAATTTAATTAAATTGTTTATAAGTTTAAGAAATGATTAAAATATTATTATAATATTAATAATATTAGATTATGAGATTTCTAAGTGATTTATAACATTTGGATTAAGGTGTTATAAATATGGATATGAATTATTGATGAATATCTTCGGCTTGTAATGCAAAGATGACTTGTTGATGAATATCTTTATTCAGAAGTGCAAAGATGAATTATTGATGAATATCTT